>VYZP01010473.1:37575-67202 GCA_013400635.1 Hypocryptadius cinnamomeus | reverse complement strand
CGGGAGCGGGAACGGGAGCGGGAACGGGAGCGGGAACAGGAGAGGGAGAGGGAGCGGGAGCGGGGAACGGGGAGCGGGGAACGGGAGCAGGAGCGGGAACGGGAGCGGGAACGGGAGCGGGAACGGGAGCAGGGAACGGGAGAGGGAACGGGAGCGAGGAACGGGAACGGGAGCAGAGCGGGGAGCGGGAGCGAGGAACGGGAACGGGAGCAGGAGCGGGGAGCAGGAGCGGGGAACGGGAACGGGAGCAGAGCGGGGAGCGGAGCCGGCCCCGCACTCACGATGCGGCACGGAGAGCGGTTTTCGTTCACCAGCCGCTCCAGGCACAGCCGCTCGATCAGCTCGCAGGGCAGCAGCGCGGCCGCCGCGTCTTGCTTGTTGGCCAGCCTGGGGCACGGGGGGAGCGGCCGTCACCGCCACCGCGGGCCCCGTGTGCTTTGTCCCGGGCTGGCTGCGGTTAGGTGAAGCATTGCCCCAGCCTCACCTGGCACCGGAGCCCCCTCCTCACCTCCTCCCCACGGATGCTCCGATCTCCCAAGCACTGCTGGGGTCATGTCCCCGCACCCCCCGACAGCTCCCGGGGCACCCCATCCCCTCATCAGCCCACAACCCCCGCCCAGGGGGGGTCCCACTCCACCCCTCACCCCAACCTCACAGCTTGCATCCCAATCTTACAGCAAGAGGGGCTTCCCGGAGACATCAGGATGGCTCAGGACGCGGCTCAGCACCTTGCGGGCCTCCTCCATCCGTGCCAGGTCACCGGAGTCCAGGACGAAGAGGAGCCCGTGTGCCTGGCTGTAGTGGCTGCGCCAGGCGCTGCGGGAGCGCTGTCCCCCGGGCAGCTCCACCAGCGTCACCTCGAACCTGTCCACCCGCAGGCGGCTCTGGCCGGGCTGCGCACCGGGCAGCACCTCCCCGGCCAGCGCTGCGTGTGGCGAGAGCGCAGAGAGCTGGCACAGGGCCCCAGGAGCATCCCTGTGCCCGTCCTGCCCCGGCCACATCCCCGCTCCCACCTGCAGGGCTGCCCGGGACACGGCCGTGCCCTGCACGCTTCCCCAGCAGCGCTGCGGTTCAGGAGCCTCGCTCCTTGGTTCCAGAGGAACATAAAGCTGCTGCCGCCACCTGGGGCTGCCTCTGGGCTGTGCGGCTCCTCACCTCTCTCCATGTCCGCGATCACGGAGGTTTTCCCTGCGTTGTCCAGCCCCATGACAAGGAGGGTCACCTTCCTGGGGAGCAACAGCAGGTGAGCACCCCAGGAAAGGCTGTGCTCCCTGGGGAGCAGTGCCCACCGCTGCCCCCCAGGCGAAGGACCCTGCCCACGGCAGCTACATTTCAGCCAGGAGAGAGGCAGGACAGTGACACAGGCTCTGTCTCAGCTGGGGACAAGTGCAGGGACAACCCCTGGTGCAAGGGAGAGGGTGAGGACAGGCACAAGTGCCTGGAGCCACCCCAGCACCACGGGACAGCCACACTGTAGGGCCTCCGAGGTGCTTCCTATGGCAAGGATTTATTTTCAAAGCAAATAGGATTAAGCAATTATATGTACAGGCCAGCACGATTCTTCCTGATATGCAGTCAATGATTACACCTTCCTTGCAGTAAAATTTGAGTATACACAGGTAGGGAAAGGTTGCAAGGGTGATTTTATGAGCTTCTGCCTGGACTCAGGTGTTTTTCCTGTTGCTGAACAGTCCTCTCCACTCTCCAGCAATGTGATCCACCAGAACCACAGAGGCAACATTTTCTCAGCCACTGACAAGCCACTACAGTTATTTGCAATACCATTTTCTTCCCTAAACACATAGACCAGGCTGCATGGCAGTGGAGGTGGTATGACTCCACCTCCAGAATTACAGCAGGCAAGGTAAGGTGTCCTCTCTGGAGGGAGAGGACCATAAACCTCCTTGCAGTGCTGTCCCAGGGAATTAACCTGGATGTCCTGACACATGCAAACAAGGCAGGGGTCTCAGTGCATCCTCCCCAGCTTTCCTGGGGAGCTGCTGACTCTGCAGGGCTGAAATCCCCGTGGAACCATCCCTGCACTGCATCCCTGCCCAGCCTGCTCCCCTGCCTGCCAGCCCCTGCCTGCTGCAGGGCAGTGAGGACACACGTGTGCCCTGCTCAGCAGTCTGGGGACAGTTCCTGCCACGGGCACCTGCCTTTCCCTGTCACCACGCTGGTGACACTCATAAACACAGGGTAAATATTGCCACCCCTGGGAGCCCCGGGAGTGGGCACAGGGACCTACCTGGTGGGCTCCTGTATGGCCTGCAGCCACGACCAGCAGTGGGAGAAGAGGTGGAACATGGTCTGCAGCCCTGTGCAGAGGGGTGGCCTCTCTCCAGCTCCTACGAAGCGAGCAGCCCAGCATGTCCCTGTGCTTCATCCTCCTGCCTGGGCTCTCTCTTCAGGGCAGGGAACATCTCATCCCAGCTGCTCTGTCCCACAGCACAGCGCCGCTGCCTCCAGTCTGGTGTGCACAAGCCAAGCCTGGAGAAAGAATCCGTCCTGGGCAATACCCCGTGGGCACAGCCCTGCTCTCACTGCCCCTCACATCAGGGTGCCAGTCAGTCTCTCACCTGCTCATCCCCACTGCACAGCCTCTGCTCACATGCCCTCTGCGTAGCAGCTGCTTAAACCTAATCTGGATTTAAATTACTTACTCCTGCAGCCTCCTTAATCCTGGTGGGTCGGCCCAGGCCAGTGGCTGCTGGGACAGGGCTGTGGTGGGACTGCTGCCACGCTGGGTGGCACAGCACTGACTCCTGCACCCCACTGCAGCCTCGTGTCCCCATCGCTGCTGGACGTGGCTTGTGGTGGGGACACTGCCTGACAGCCGTGTGGGCTGAGTTAGGGGCTCCTCTAAGGAACAGCATCTCTGCCTTCCCCCTGCCTGATCCCTGAGGGGACAGCAGCCCCTGCAAGGAACGTCCCCTTCACGCGTGTGCACAGCTCTGCTGCTCACCCAGGGTCCCCCCTGAGCCGGGCTGGGGGACATCACTGCTCACTGCTTGTGTTTTGTGCCCTAGCAAGGACACTGAGTGGCAGCAGGTCCTGTGCTCCCTGGGGTGGAAACAGCAACCAGCCCCAGCAGGAGTCTGCCTGCAGCAGGGAAGTGGTGGAGACCCTCAGACCACAGGGCAGAGAGTGGAGAAAAAAAGCCACCAGCTCCTCGATCTTCATCTCTGGAGCTCTTATCTTGCTTCTCAGGTTTCCTGCTTCTTTTCCCAGCCAGAGCTGCCCTCCCTGGCTTGGTGCCACTGATGTGTGTGGACAAGTCACACAGGGATGTCTGAGCTGCAGGAGATCTGGGTGGGGGAAGTGGAGTCCAAAGGGACAAAGATCCTTCAGAAGCCATGCCCAGGAGCAAGCAGGGAGCCTGCTGCCTCACATCAGTCCGTGCTAAACCACCCAGCACAGCAGCACCACCTCGACCAGCCGAGCACCAGCCACGAGCCAAAGATGCTGAGACACTGCCCTGGCCCCAGGGCTGCAAGCCCAGGATGGGCACTGCCCCAGGCCCTTCTCCCCAGCCCCAGACCCTTCTCCCCAGCCCCAGGCCCTTCTCCCCAGCCCCACACACTGGTGGGAACTCGGCACCTGTCCCGGGCGAGGGAGGTGCCCCAGTTCCATGCCATGGGCACGCAGCCATGCATGGTTAATGGTTGATGAAGTTGCTGTTCTGATATCACAGCCAGATGCCATATTTGGGCTGACTGGTCACCCCTGTGCTGCTGATGGTGGGGCAGTGGCAGCACCTCCCTGTCCCCATCGTGGTGGCCTTTCCTGGTTTGTCCGTGCCTGTGCCAGCAGCCTGCAGGGAGCGGTGGCCGGGGCAGGTTCACACACAGCATGGGGCTGGGGTTTTGCAGAATTTTTTTTTGCAGAATTAGCTGTATGAGGGCTGAAATGATTCGCTCCAAGTGTCAGCTCTTGTCTCTGTGTTTAGGGGTGGCACTGTCAGGGGACAGCCCAGCAGGGACAGGAGTGTGCTATAACATGACCACAGGTGCTATAAATAGGGAAGTGCCATGTGTCAGGCAGCCCTGGAGGCAGGGGCTCAGCTTCCTGAGGGGCAGCAGGATCTGATTTCCCCCTGGCACCAATGGATTTCCAGACATCTCTGAACACTTGGGGTGCCACTGCTTTTAAAACAAGTGTCCAAAATCCCTGGTCAGACCGGATCTGAGGACAGGGAAACCCCCCAGGAGCCTAAGGCAGCTCCAGGTCACACCTCCCAATGCACACACACCAGGATCAACAGCCAGGAAAACCTCAAAATCCACCCCAAAGCTGGTGAAACCCACACTCAGCTCCAGAGAAGCGGCACGAGGGCCCTGTGCCCACGTGGATGTGAGTTCTGCTGGGCCTGTGCTCAGGCTAGGAGTGGGCAGCTGGCCCTGTGCCCACGCAGCGCCGGCCGGAGCGCGGCCACGCTCCCTCTGCCAGGGCCACTGGGCCTCCCCAGGCGGTGCCAGCGGGGACCCGCAGCAGCCATGCTCGTTTCCCTGGTGACTGTTGCCAGGTGAGAAACTCTAAGGCAGAATTTATTATCTTGGCAGATAAATGAAGATGCTCCTCACCAGAGCTGTAACCAGACCGTGCCCCGGCAGGGTGCCGGGCTGGACCCTCTAGTGCTGCCAGTGCCAGCAGGAGCCCCAAGGGAGGGCAGTGCCCGGGGCTGCCTGACCCTGGCATCGCTCCCCGGAAGGCAGCATGTGCTTTGGGGCTATTTCTGCCCGCTGGAGAGCCACGGGAGAGGGAATGAGGCGACACCACAGGGACCACGGAGAGGCGCAGATGGCCGCGGGCTGGCGGGCTGCCCTGCCTTGGCTTCGCTAGACCCCGTGAGTACGGGCACACGGGAACCCCACTGGCACCCCGGGCAAGCAGCAGAGCTGGGGGGATGGCTGGGGAGCTTGGACGAGGGGAATGATGGTTTGCAAGGGAACACGGTGGGCAGAGCTACAGGGGCTGCCTGCAGCCTGGAGAGCCTTGAGCTGAGGGGACACCAAAGCCAAGGTGATGGCAGAGACCAGAAAGTCCTGGCAGAAATATCAGCAAGCTGTTCTGCTTTGCTTGGAACCACATCAACTCTGCCTGAAAAGGGACCTGTGGTGGGCAAGGACACACACAGGCTTTGAGGAGAGACTCATCTCTCTATTTAATGTGTCATATGACAGCGCTCTGAGCTGGTAGGTATGCAAAGAGCCACATTGTCCCTTTAAATCCCAGCACGGCGCTGGTGGCTAACGATAACCCCGGATCACAGCAGCTCCCAAATCCCAAGAGCTAATTACAGGCACACACCCCGCAGTCAGGCTGGGAACACTGGATATTTACAGCCTGTGACACTGAGACCTGTTGCTGAGGAACTGGGGCACCTGGAGGTTTGCTGGCATGGCACTGGGGAGAGTGGATGGTTTGCACCCCACTGCCATGCAAACATTGTGGGCAACCCTTCCCCGAGCCCTTTTGGGCAAGGGAGATGGCTTTGATGGCTTTTCCAGAGTGTTCTTTGCTCCCCCACGCCAGTACCATCACTCTGTGTCGGAGGCAGGAAGCATGCAGGGAGCTGTTTGCTTTTCACCCAGTTCCTGGCAGGGAGCTTCCCAGCCAAAGCATACACAAATTTCTAGGAGAGGCTTGGACCTGAGCGCTGTTTGCTCTGCTCCCTGCTGCAGGACAAGCTGCCTCCTTGCTCCTTGCCCCATGCCCACAGCTCTGGGAAGCCCCTGCCATGGCCAAACCCTGCCCAGGCTCCTGCAGTGGTTTTGTTGAGAGTATTCAGGTGCTCCTGCTGCTTTCCTGCATGGGGGAGAGGAGAGTATAAAGTGTTCCTCCTGCCTGCCAGGATGCCCAGGGCACACGCAGGCGCAGCCTGGCTGGGTTAGCACTGTGCCAGGGCTGTATACTCTTACAGCATGGACCAGGGGAACCAGTTAATTAAAGGTAATTTTAACCCTTCCTGCCTGGTTTAGTGTTACAGCATCACCCACTGCCTGTGCTGGGACTGTAGCCAAGGAGGCATGGCTTCAAAATGTGTAATTATCACAAAGATCTATAAATGCACCCAAAGGTAACTCTGCTTTCTTGTTAAAGAATTGAAGTGTGAGGCAGCTGACGTGGCCTGTGCTGTGCCTGCAAGCATCCTCTGGCAGCACTGAGCCCCGTGCCCAGATCCAGTGGGCTCAGCACAGCCTCCAGTGAGATTTAGAGGGATGAGGTGCTCAGCACAGATACCAGATTCTCTCCCAGCAGGGTCAGAGTGAGGCTGGATGAGGAACTAGAGCGGTGAAAGCAGTTGCATGATGGAGCAAATGGAATAAATATTTCCCCAACCAGAAACTATTCCAGACTGCTGGGGCAGGGAAAAATACAGCTGAGTTACTGTGAAAGCAATGCAAAATCCAAACAGTTTAGGCTGTGGAAACCAGTCATTTGCAAAGCTATTTCCAAACCAAGTCAAAAATTCCCAGCTCAAAGATTCCTGGGAAGCTCCCAGCCCTGCCAGCAGGGCAGCGTGGCTGCGCTGAGGGGACAGAACTGTGTCCCCTTCCCACATACCCGTCCAGCTGGGGGACAGGACAGAACTGTGTCCCCTTCCCACATACCCGTCCAGCTGGGGGACACTTTGTGATTGCCACTTCCCCCAGCCCACGGGGCGCTTTGCCGAGCCACACGTGCCCACTGTCACTCCTGGGCACCAGCCGGGTGTTTCACCCCCAGCACAGCCTGTGCCCCCGAGGAGCTCTCGGGGCTGAAGGCAGGCAGCTTGGCCATCCCCACCCCCAGCAGCCGCCTCCACCTCTGTCTGCAGGGCTATATTTGGGAAGGCAGCAGAGTGCTCGGCATGTTCCAACGAGCGCCCTGGGAGTGGTGTCTGCTCTGGGTCCCAGAGAGGAGAGCTGGGGGAGCACGCTGGCAGCTNTCTGTGATTCCGTGATTCCGTGATTCTGTGATTCCGTGATTCCGTGACTCTGTGATTCTGTGATTCTGTGATTCAGTGATTCCATGATTCCGTGAATCTGTGATTCTGTGATTCTGTGATTCCGTGATTCTGTGATTCTGTGATTTTGTGATTCTGTGAATCTGTGATTTTGTGATTCTGTGAATCTGTGATTCTATGATTCCGTGATTCCGTGACTCTGTGATTCCATGATTCCGTGATTCTGTGACTCTGTGATTCCGTGAATCTGTGATTCTGTGATTCCGTGATTCCGTGATTCCGTGATTCTGTTATTCTGTGATTTTGTGATTCTGTGATTCAGTGATTCCATGATTCTGTGATTCTGTGATTCCGTGATTCCGTGATTCTGTGATTTTGTGATTCTCTGAATCTGTGATTCAGTGATTCTGTGATTCCATGATTCCGTGATTCCGCTGTTTCTGGGAGGTTGCAGAGTGAGGGTCAGTCAGCAGCCACCAGCTCTGCTGGTCCAGAATGCAGCCACTGTAGAGAGGGGACACCTGGGTAGGATGTCCCCAGCGCGTGGCCCGGCCCTGCTGGCCTGTGGCAGCTCTGGCTCTGGCAGTTTCTCTGTGGCAGCGGTGTCCCAGGGTGTCTGTGCAGCCCCAGCTGTGCTGGGCTCGCAGGCAGAGGTGTGGGTGCAGGGTTGGCAGGGACAGGGAGTGGCAGTGGGACAGGAGCTGGCTGATGCTATCCGTGACCCACATCATTTTATGGTCTGTCTGCTGTTTACAGCACAGCAACCAGGTGGGGTCAGGCTGCAGAGGTGACTCACAGCGTGAACAGCTCCTGCTGCTCCGTGCTTGGGATACAAAATGGGATAATAACTGGTGTGAAAAATGCTGTGAGGATTTGTCTCTCCATCCCTCTCGATGGCTGCTGGGGCTTACGAATACAGGACTGGAATTCTTGCTTGCTTAAACAGTTGCTCTTAAGTATTTCATCATGAAGCAGGGGAAGCTGAAATTAAAAATATGATGAGTCGAAGCCCAGGCATTGCTCAGCCGAGGGCTTGGTGACCTGCCAGACTCCTGGGGAATGCTTTTAATTTGGATAAGTGGAAGTTGCAAAAATGGTACAAACGGCACGCTGCTCTTGCTGCTCATACAGAGCCGTGGGTGCAGTTGGCAGTGCCACAGGATGTGTTGCCGCTGGCTGAGCACCCAGCCAGGCACGGCTGCTCCCGTGCACAGCTCCCACCCCGGCTGGCCACCATCTCCAGTCGGCCTGGACACTGCTGCCTTCACCCTCTGCCCTGCCAGAGGTTTTTTTTGGAGAGGCTGTTTTCCAAAAACAGCTCGAAAGTATGTAACTGTCATACCAGAGCTGAGTGGTCACACACAGATCTCCCATCCCCACCAGTCAGGCCAGTCCCCATGAGCTCGTGGGGTTTGTGGTTTCCCAAAGCAGCTGTTCAGCTTGGAAGGAGCAGCTCTGAGCAGCTGCAGGGGCAGGGATTGCTTCTGTGTGGGAGCTGCTGCTGGGGGAGGTATGGCCTCCAAAGTCTCAGGCAGTTTTATTCTCAGCTTTCCTGCTGATAAGCCAGAGAGCCTTGGTAATGCTTCCCGCCTGGAAAAGGGGAAAACTCTTGTGTGTGTGGTTTGGGAGGTTTTGTGCTTTTGGCTAGCGTGGGGCAGGTGAGTGGACAGTATCTCTGTTGCTAATGTGGGCACCTCCTTGTGAGCTGGCCTAGCTACTGAGGGCTGAGCACTGAGAGCCTTTTAAAAGTTACCTAAAACTTCCTGGTGTGCCTGAACTGGGGAAAACTGACCAGTGTCAGACACTCTTTGCCTTGCCCCCTGTGTCCCAGCCAGGCAGCGTGTGCCCAGGCTGGACTGAGGGATCTGGCAGGCAGTGGGTGCTCAGCCAAGACAGCGTGTGTTCATCCCCCTGTGCCCACACCACCCCTCCTGGGGAAAGGTGGGCAGGGCTGGAGCTGGGGGCAGCGTGAGCTGGGCACAGCAGGGACCCCCATGGCCACGGAGGTGGGGACAGCCCAGCCAGCCTTGTGTTCCCACCACTGGGCAGGTGAACAAGGTGGGACAGACAGGAGGGAGGGGGGCTGAGCGCTGGGAAGTTTGGCTCTGTCAGCGAGTCCACTCTTGCTCCGCGGTAGCACAAGGTCAGGGCTGGAGGCAGGAACACACAAGACACAGGAGACTCATCTCCCGTGTAACAACGTTCCCAAATCTCCATACACGCACCAGGCACTCACCGCACCTGGAGGGTGTCTCTGGCACAGCTTGTCTTGCGGGATACCAGAACGCTCCCTGCCTTGACACCACCCTCCCTCCCACACGCTGCCCCATCGAGCCAGGGCCTTGTGGTGCCATTTCTGGGTCTGCAGCTGGGGTCAGGCCCTGGATCTGAGGGTGCAGGCAGCTCTCTGGTTCAGCCAAGGCTGGCACCCACACTGGCATCCCTCCTGCCCCACAGTGGGACCCCAGTGTCCCTGGGGCTACCTAACAATTCTCCCCTGGAGGGAGCCTCCACCTGCTGCTGCACCTTGGGGTGTTGGTAACTGCCAGGAATTGATTTGGCCTGGACTTGGGGAGTCCTGGGGAGGGCTCCAGAGCCCCAAGGGCACACTGGAGGGGTAGCACGGGGATTGTCCCGGTGTATCTGGGGAGGGGGAGTGCCAAGGCGGGTGCTGCGGGGGCTCTGGGCTGTGTGTCCTGGCCATGCCGGGGCTGTCCCGGGGAGGCGCTTCCCTGCAGCCACGGGGAGCCCTCGGCGGAAGGTCCTGGTCCGACACAGGCTGTGGGGGCACAGGGGCAGCTGGGGCTGTCCTGGGGCAGGACCTCCACACCTGGTGGGGACCAGGGCACAGTAGCGAGGGGGGT
This sequence comes from Hypocryptadius cinnamomeus, assembly GCA_013400635.1. NCBI lineage: Eukaryota > Metazoa > Chordata > Aves > Passeriformes > Zosteropidae > Hypocryptadius > Hypocryptadius cinnamomeus. The sequence goes on along the minus strand of VYZP01010473.1, from coordinate 57,389 downwards.
CCCGGAGCAGGGGAGCGGCGGCCAGGGCAGGGCTGCGGTACCGGGAGCCGGGGTCCCGGGCTGGAGGGTATTGCCCCGGTGGGGATGCCTGGCCGGTGGAGCCCGGGCCGAGGGCTCGGGGCGGTGCCGGGGCGGTGCCGGTGNCGGCGGCCGCCGTGCTCTGCCTCTCCTACGGACACTCCGACGACCGCTTCTGGCTGGCGCTCACCGTCTTCTTCGTGCTCTGCCCCTCCGTCCTGGTGCAGCTCACCCTCATCTTCGTGCACCGCGACCTCAGCCGCGACCGCCCGCTCGTCCTGCTCATGCACCTGCTGCAGCTCGGGCCCATCATCAGGTGAGCGCGGCGGGGACCCCGGGCACCCCCCGGGCACCCCCGGTACTCCCGGGCACCCCCGGCACCCCCGGCACCCCCGGCACCAAAGCGCGGAGCCCGGCAGGGGCTCGGGCACCGGGTGAGAGCAGGGAGCGGTGCCGGGCAGGACGGGCACCCCGGGACCGGAGCTGCTCCTGCCGGCTCCCGGTCCCTCCGCCCCGGCTCCGCTGCTCCCGGCCCGCGGGGGCCCCGTGCTCGCCGGTGGTGCCGCGGGTGCTCCTGCTGCTGGACCCCGCTCCGGGCAGGACGCGGCTCTGGCAGCCTGTCTGTTGTGTCCCAGCTGCTGGGAAAGCTCTGCCCGCGGTCCGGGAGGCAGCCAGCCATTCACTCAGCCTCTTGGTTTTGCCATCATTTGGCTGTGCCTGTGCTGGGAGTACAGGTGGGAATCCCCGGTGGGTGCTCCAGGGTGAATTCTGACACGGTATGGAGCTGAGCCAGGGGAGGTTCAGATTAGATATCAGGAAAAGGTTTTACACCCAGAGAGAGGGTGGTGCAGCTCTGAAACAGGCACCCGGGAAGTGGTCACAGCACCTGGCCTGTGTGAGTTACTAACCTTTGGACAACGCTCCTGGGCACATAGTGGGATTCTTGGGGTGTCCTGCACAGGGCCAGGAGTGGGACTCAGTGGGGGTTATAGGACATGGAGAAGAGCTAGGTGCAGGAGTGGGGCTGGCATGGGAGCTGTGGGCACTGGGCTGTGCTGGGAAGAGGGCAGTGAGGGGGTGGATGGATGTTGCCTAAGCTGATCCCTCATTCCTTGGGAATGCTGCGGTGCCTCCCGGGCTGTCATCACCCAGGCAGCCTGCTCTGTGAGAAGGCACTGCAGGAGGCATGGCACAGCCACCATCTCCAAGGCTCCCTCCCAAGGGCAGGCCAGCAGCCACGCTTTGGGCTCGCTGTGCCACAGGGCTCCCAAACCACCGCGGCTGCTCCGCACTTCCTCTGTCACCGGAAACAAGCAGTGCGCCAGATGTGTCCCCGTCACCATGTCTTAACTTCAGAGCCACCTGGGGGCCTTGCCTCGGTGCTGGCAGCCTGTGCTGGCCCACAGCAGTGCTGGGACTCTCACCACACCGACCCAGGCTGTCTGAGACGGGTGGGTGCTGCCCAGCTGCTGTAAGAGCCAGCCGGGGCTGCCCGGGGAAGCTGCTTCAGCCGGCTGCTCGGGCTGGAGGTGGAGCCCAGCCTGCTGGGAAGGTCTGGCAGGGCACTGGGAGCCAGCTGGGACTACCCTTCAAGCTGGGCCTTCGGGATGAAACTGTTTTCCCGTTAGAGTTTGCAATGAGCCGTGAGTGCTGACTTGATGTGCTGAGAGAATTTATCCTAAACCCTCCCCCCTTTTGGGTTTGATACACAGCAATTTGTGCTGTCCTGATAAGCACTCATAAATAATGGTGTCCTGTTGGTCCCAGAGCCAGCTGGTCCCCAGGCAGCAGCCAAGCTGATCCCCTCTGGCCATGCAGACCCACCCCGTGGCCCTGTGGAGGGGCTGGGGGTCCCCTGTCCCTGCAGGCATGGCAGAAAGTCCCAGCCCTGCCCACACGTGAGGCCTGCAGAGAAGGGGCTGCAGAAGTGCTGCCTTATCTGCCCTGCCACACACGGCTTGACCCTGCGCCCTCCTTCCTGCTCTCCCCACCAGAGAGGAAGTGTGGAAGCCTTCTTCTTCTCAAGATGAGAGATCAAAGAGAACTCTGATATTCAGTTCTGATATTTCAGAGTTTCTTTTGCTCTGCTTAGAGGAAGAGGTTCTTGCCAGTTGGGGAAACAGAACCCAAGGGTGATTAACACCTTCCTGTAGCTGCAGCTCCCAGCAGAGTCACTGCTTTGTACCCTGGACGCTGCACCTCTTCCAGCAGCTGTTTCACCCCTCGCTGGAGCAGTTGTTGCCCCCCTGCTACCCATGATCACCCTGAATGCTGGAGCAGAGGAGCAGCCACGGGGCACCCCCACGGTCCTGGTGTGCCCACAGCACTGCTGGGCAGTTGCCCAGTTGCCCAGTGGGGCTGCACTCAGCAGTAGTGGGGTCTGGGCAGCACCACGCACGGTGGAGGTGCTGGAGTGGGACAGCGGGAAGGCTGGCAGGGTGGCAGCTCCTGTGTCCCCACAGGTGTGTGGAGGCCCTGGTGGTGTACTGCTGGTCGGGGAGGGAGGAGGAGCCCTACGTGACCATCACCCGCAAGCGGCGGCTGCGGAAGGGCTACGAGGTGGAGATGGAGCAGGAGGTGGGACACTCGGAGCGCCGCCTGGCCACGCACCGCAACGCCTTCAAGCGCATGGCCGTCATCCAGGCCTTCCTGGGCTCCACCCCGCAGCTCACCCTGCAGCTCTACATCAGCGTCCTGGAGAAATACGTCCCTGTTGCCCGAGGTAAGGGCCACGTGGGCTGCCCAGGAACCCCACCAGGGCACCGTGGCAGCTCCTTAGCTGCTCGTGCTGATGGGAATCCAAAAAGTCCCTTCCGGGGACACAGCTTCCACTGGGTTCCCCTAAATGTGGAGCACAGCCCACATTTGAGATGTTGGGCACTCAGCAGCTCTCTGCTTTCCTGCTTGCAGTGGTGCAAAATGGGAAAGAGCAGGCATGGCTGAGGTGCCAGGCTCTGCTCCCAGCCCCGTGCTCATGAGTGTCTGCCCTCCAGAGCCAAGCCATCCACCCAGTGCCATGTCTCATAAGAGGGTCAGGTCCCTGTCCTAGCCTGCTCCAGTCTCCATTCATTTTTTTCCATCTAGCTGCAGGCTCTGGCTTCCCTCAAGTCCCCCCACTGTATCTATTTCTGCACATTTTCCAACAGCCAGAGCTCCCAGCCCAGCACTCCCACTCCAAGGCTCCCTTGCCTGCTCCCAGGATGTTTATGTGCTTGGGGGTGGATATGCCAGAGCAAACTTTTAACTCCCATTTTGGCACCGAGCTGGGCACGCAGGTGTGCTCCTGCACCATTCCAATTACAGTGCTGGGTGAAGGAGCTGCCCTCACCACCCGCTCTCCCAGCAGTGCTGGGAGCCCAGACCTTGTCATCTGTGCCCACAGCAGGTGCATGAAAAGGGAAGCACAGGAGATGCCCCATAGAAATCCCCTAATTTGCTTCAGCTCTCTGCAAAGGCATTTTGGGGAGTTGCAGATGCACAGGAAGAATGAGTGCCAGTGCTGCTGGAGCAGTAGATGCAGGAAGTAAATACCAAATGATGTGTTCTGGGTGATTCCCTCTCAGCTGGAGTGTCAGCTCAGCCTGCAGCTGGCAGCCACCATGGATGGGACCAGCTGCACTCTGCTGTTTTTCTCCATGGTATTCCTGGCCGTGCTGAATGTGAGCAGCTGCTGGCATTCCCTACAAATGACCTTGGCTTTGCAGCCCTCGGATGGGGCTGGCTCTTGGGATGCCTCTGGGGCTACAGTGGTGCAGCTCTTGGCTGGGATGAAGGCAGAGGGTCCCTCACAGCACTGACTGTGCCCTGCTTACCCTTGAGCAGCATTTCCTGCACAGGGCAGGGGCGCTGGGGCACGGTCCAGCCACAGAAATGGCTCCGGTTTGGCCAAGGCTTGTGTTTTATTGGTGTAGGGAGAACCTTTGGGTTCTGAGCCTCCTGCTGCCAGCAGCCACCTCATCATGGGGACTGTCACCACCATCCATGAGCTGTTCTGGCAGAGCTCACATGAGCCTTCTGCTGCGAGCCCAGGTGTTTGCCACCCTGCACTTCTCACCCAGGACTGGCACCCCAGGTTTCCCACCTGGAGCTGTCAGCCCACGCTTTGCACCCGAGGCAGTGGAGAGGCTGGACACGGCCTGCTCTCCTCCGCTGCCTGACTGGCCTGCTCTCTCCCTCTGCAGCCGTCCTCATGGCCATCTGCCTGGTGTCGGTCACCTACGGGGCTCTGGTCTGCAACATCCTGGCCATCCAGGTCAAGTACGATGACTACAAGGTGCAGCTGCGGCCGCTGGCCTTCCTCTGCATCGTGCTGTGGCGCAGCCTGGAGATCTCCACCCGCATCGCCGTCCTCGTGCTCTTCAGCACCGTCTTCAAGCACTGGATCATCCCCATCGCCCTGGCCAACCTCCTGGTGGTTTTCTTCCTGCCCTGGGTGCAGTTCTGGCGCAGCGGCAGCCGCCTGCCTGACAACATCGAGAAGAACTTCAGCCGCCTGGGCACGGTGGTGGTGCTGTGTGCCTTCACCCTCCTCTACTCCAGCATCAACATGTTCTGCTGGTCGGCCGTGCAGCTCAAGCTGGCTGACCGGGACCTCATCGACAAGTCGCAGAACTGGGGCCGCCTGGCCGTGTACTACGTGGCGCGGCTGGCGGAGAACACGGCCCTCGTCATGCTCTGGTACTTCTTCAAGACTGATGTCTATGAGAACGTCTGCACCGCGCTGCTGGTGCTGCAGCTGCTCCTCGGCTACTGCCTGGGCATCTACTTCATGCTCCTCTTCTTCCAGTACCTGCACCCCTGCCGCCAGCTCTTCCGGCACAACGTCGCTGACTTCCTGCACTGCGTGTGCTGCCGCCGGCACCCGGCGGGGACCCCGCTGTGCCTCGAGGCGCCCGTGGAGCCCGGCGTGAGGCACAGCATTGTCTGAGCACCTGGCTCCTGCAGCCAGCTACAGACATGGGCATGGGCAGCACAGGGCTGTGCCAGCAGGCAGAGGATGCTCGTGGCACAGGCCGAGTGCTGCCTGGTGCTGCGGTGGCACCAGGTCCCAGTGCATCCCCTCGGGGACAGGGGGACAGGAGTGTGCTTGCCCGCTCAGGACCCCTCCTATGGACATGAAGGAGGGTTGATTTGGATTGGACATCAGGAAGTTTTTTGCAAGGAGAGTGGTGAGGGACTGGCACATATTGCCCAGGAGGATGGTGGATGTCCCGTCCCTGAAAACATTCAAGGCCAGGTTGGATGGGCTCTGAGCAACCTGGCCTAGTTGAAGATGTTCCTGCCCATCTCTGGAGTGTAACTACATGGCCTTTAGAGGTCCCTTCCAACCCAAACTGTTCTACAATTGTACAGTTCTACTGCTTATGGGATGCCCCAACCAGCTGCCCCTGCCAGCTGGCTGCCACATGGTGCAGAGCCCCTGGGGTGCCCCGACACCCCCACCTGCTGCTGTGGTGCATACGGTGACCTCGGGCCACGGGTGCCACTGGGACTGTTTTAAACAGTAAAGAAACTTTGCTGTGGCTGCGAGTCTGGGTGCTGGCAGTGACTCACACGGAGGGTGGGGACCGTCCCAGGGGCTGGCACGGGTGCACTCACCTGCTGTCCACGTAAAACTCTCCTTTACAGGCACCGAAACGGGGCTGTGCCAGCGGGAAGTGGGGATGGGGGAGCCCCTCTGTGGAGGTTCAGGAGCATGGCAGGATGGGGGCTGGCCCCATCCTGTGCTTCTGTCAGCACAGCCATGGCTGCAGGCCAGGAGAGAGCAGCATGCCAGCAAGGAGCAAGCCTGTCTGACCTGTTCCTCCAGGCTCAGGGGCCCAGAACAGGCTGCTGTTCCCAGCTGGAGCTGGAACACCCCAGGGCCCAGGACCCTGCAGTGGAGGGCAGGCAGGAGGGGAAGGGTGGCTGGCACAGCAGTGGCAGTGGGTGCTGATGGGACCCAGACATCCTGGCCCCAAACGAGGAGCGTGACACTCCCCACCCCAGCACCCATTTTTGGGGTCAGCTCAGTTTGGGTGCTGGACTGAGGATGCTCATCAGCCCTGGGGGCCCATGGAGGTGCAGCACCACTGGTGCTCGGTCTTAAATCCCCTGTAATGGATGCCTGGGCTGGATCCTGGCACCAGCACAGCGCCGTGACCCCAGGAGGCTTCTCTTCCTTTGGTGGTTTCCCTGGAAAACGGGCAGTGGAGGCTGGTGAGGGAGGCCAGGGAAAACAGAGCTGTTGAGCCAGGCACAGGATGGATCCTCCATAACTTCTTCCCAGGAAATTCCTGCCTTACAGAAAAAGCCCGTTTTTTGTCCTCAGAGGTTGCAAAACCCCAGGAGGAGCAGCCAGACACCCTGTGTGACCCGGCCGTGGGGGGATCTCTCAGGGGGGCCATCCCTGGCCAGCACAAGGGGCTCGTTTCGGTGTTGGCCGATCGGGCCAGCCCTGCCTTCCTGGCAGGCAGCCTTTGAAACCACCGGCATTTCCTTAAAGTCTTGTCAGGGGAAAGTCCCCGGGTGCCGTTCCCGCGGCCGGCCGGGGCTGTCGCACCGCCTGCTGCCTCCATAAAACCCCGGGCAGCGGCGGGCGCGGGGACACCGCACCATGGGCAACTGGCTGGTCAACCACTGGTTCTCAGCCGCCGTCCTCGTGAGTGTGTGGGGCTGGGGCTCTGCGGGGTGCTGGGGGACTCTGGGGGCTCGTGGGGGACATGGGGACTGATGAGCTGCCCCGGGGCTGGGTGTGGGGAGAGACAAGCATCCCCTCTGCTCGCCCACCCGCAGACCTCGGCAGCCAGGGGAGGGATGGGCTCTGGAAACCTGATGTCTTGGGGGAAACACAGCTCACAGGAAAGGGGGTCCTGGAAAACTTAAAAATGCTGCTGCTTTGCCTGGCCACTTCGGCTGAGAGCCTCCCACGTGCCTCTTCTCCCCTTGTGAGAGGAGGAGGATCCTGTGAGAACTCGTGGCACGGTGAGGAGCTGGCACCATGGGGACCATCTGCCCGTGCTGTGCTGCAGCATCTCTGGTGTAACAGAGCTTGCCTGGCCAGCACCCATCAGCTGCTCAGCACTGTGTGAGGAGCTGTGAATGCATGGCAACGTGGGGGTTTTACTGACAGTTGGGCTATTTTAATTTTTCAAGTTACTTAAAAAAGAAAAAGAAAACAGCCAAAAAACAAATACATGGCAGGGTGGTTTTTTTGTGACCTCTGCAAAAATTCAGTGGCTGTGAGAGGCGGCAGTGTGGGGTGCAGTGGGGTTAGGCAGGGGACAGCAGCACAGTGAGCCAGCTCCCTGTGAAACTTTCTTCTCCCAGAATCTTTCCCACACAGTCCTGACCACCCTCTGGATCTGCCTTCCCTCCCGTTACACGGGTGTTGCCTGCTCCTGCCTTTCCTCCTTCCTCATGCACGGGTGATGCACAGGGCAGTGTGTGACAAGACAGCAATTCTGCAAGACTTCCACACCTCTCCCCACCTTTGACTCCGTGTCCCAGCCCTGTGCGTGACAGGGCAGCTCACAAGGAAACAGGATGGATACGCTGTCTGTCCTGACAGCCTCTGGCTGCACCCAGCCCTGAGTGCTGCAGTGTGAGAGGCACCCGGGACAGGGTCCCTCACGAGGCTGTGACTTTCCCCCGCAGGCAGCCTGGCTGGGCATCAACATCTTCCTCTTCACCTACTACTTTCTGTTCTTTGACCGGGACGAGCGCTATTTCTACACCAGGGCCATCCTTGGGGTAAGGCGCTCCCCATGGCACCCTGCCTGCCCAGGCAGACGAGCCCCTGGGGGCCCTGCTGCAGTGGGGTGGGGGCTGCAACGTCCCACGCCCCTTTCATGTTCTGTTCTCTTCCAGCCCACCATCATTCCGTCCCACTCCGTGGCCTGGCATTGCACCATGCTAGTCCTGTCTGGTCTCAGCCCAACAGCATCCCAGCCCAGCCTAGCATGTCCCCCTCCCAGTCCCCTCCTAGCTCACCCCTCCCAGTCCCCATGCCAGCCCAGCACCTCTCCATCCCAGTTCCCAGCCCAGCTCAGCACTGACTGGCCCCATCCTGACCCGGTCCTGGCACAGCACGACAGGGCAGCGGTGCTCACCCCTCTCTTCTCCCCAGTCTGCCTTGGCATGGGCTCGAGCATCAGCCAAGTGCCTCAACTTCAACAGCATGCTGATCCTGCTGCCCGTGTGCCGCAACCTGCTCTCCTTCCTCCGCGGGACCTGCTCGGTGAGTGTCCCGTGGTGGCACAGCCAGTGTGGCCGTCCCTATCCCTGTCCCGTCCCGACACCGCTGCCTCTCCCCGCAGTGCTGCAGGCGGACGTTGCGGAAGCAGCTGGACCACAACCTCACCTTCCACAAGCTGGTGGCCTACGCGCTGGCCCTGCTTACAGGTACCCCCCGGACTGGGATGGGGCAACAGTGGGGACTGGGAGCTGCCCGGTGGGTGACTGCCTGTCCCCTGTCCAGCTGTGCACACCATTGCCCACCTCTTCAACCTGGAGCGCTACAACCAGAGCCAACAAGGCACTGACAGGAGCCTCCCCGCCGTCCTCTCCAAGATGCACCTGCAGGGCAGCAAGTGGCTGAACCCCATCCACTCCAACCAGACGGTGAGTGTGGCCTTGGCATCCGGCAACCCAGCACCACCTGTCCCCTGCTCCCCTAACCCTCCCTGCTGCCCCTGCAGACCGTCGAGTACGTGGCTTTCACGACCATCCCGGGGCTCACGGGGGTGATCATCACGCTGGCACTCATCCTCATGGTCACGTCCTCCACCGAGTTTATCCGCAGGAACTACTTTGAGCTCTTCTGGTACACACACCACCTCTTCCTCGTCTACTTCGCTGGCCTCGTCATCCACGGCATTGCGTAAGGCTCCTCGGCACTGCCCAGGGCAGGGCAGCGAGGGCAGTGCACACAGAGCCCTGGTGGGGCAGCCACGGGGACAGTTCAGTGGGGCTGTGAGCTGCCATTCCCAGGGCGGGCTAGCCCAACTGGCCTCACGCAGTGTGGCTCAGCCCTGGCTGGGGCAGAAGCTGGCCCCTGGGCTCATCCCTCACCTCCCTGCAGTGGGCTGGTGCGTGGGCAGACGGAGCAGAGCATGGCAGAGGTGCACCCCTCTCACTGCGCCGAGTACCTCACACAGCGCGAGCAGAACTGCACCCACAAGTGCTGCAAAGACCCCGAGTTCGGGAGCATCCCTGCCGAGGTAGGGCAGTGGTGGGGTGGCTCTGGGGGAGAAGCTTTCCCCTTGCCCTTGGGCTGCCCTGGCCCTGCCCAATCCTTTGCTCTCCTCCATCTTCACAGTCCTGGAAGTGGGTTCTTGCCCCCATCATCCTCTATGTCTTCGAGCGGATCCTGCGGGTCTGGCGGGCGCAGCAGAAGGTGGTTGTCAAAAAGGTGGGTGGTGCAGGAGCCTGCTCCTCTGCCAGCTCCTACCCTTGGAGTCACCGGTGCCACAGCCCCTCGCCGTGGTGGCCATGGGGAGGCGGGCAGGGGCCACAGGCACAGCCCCTTCCTAGGGAGAGGGGCCAGGCTGGGTGCTGAGCCCTGCCCGTGCCCCCAGGTGGTCATGCACCCTGCCCGCGTGCTGGAGCTGCAGATGCAGAAGAAGGGCTTCTGCATGGAGGTGGGGCAGTACATCTTCATCAACTGCCCCACCATCTCCCTGCTGGAGTGGCACCCCTTCACCCTCACCTCTGCACCCGAGGAGGACTTCTTCTCCATCCACATCCGGGCAGCTGGCGACTGGACAGAGCGTCTCATCGACACCTTCCAACTGGAAACACCCAGGTAGGCTGGGGAGTGCCCAACAGCTCATGCCAGGGATTTGGGGAGGCCATACCTCTCACCCGGGCCCTGCTTTGGCCAGGGTCGAGGTGGATGGTCCCTTTGGCACAGCCAGCGAAGACGTGTTCCAGTACGAGGTGGCCATGCTGGTTGGAGCGGGCATCGGCGTCACCCCCTTCGCCTCCATCCTCAAGTCCGTCTGGTACAAGTTCCAGCAGGCTGACCAGACCCTCAAGACCAAGAAGGTACAGAGCGTCCCATGGCACCAGCTGTGGGTTTCTTCCTCTGGCTCTGCTCCACCCTGAGCAATCCCTCTCCCCCTGCATCCCAGATCTACTTCTACTGGCTCTGCCGGGACACGGGAGCCTTTGCCTGGTTCAACGACCTGCTAGCCTCACTGGAGCAGAAGATGGCCGAGTCGGGCAAGGCAGACTTCCTCACCTACCGTCTCTTCCTCACTGGCTGGGACACCAGCATTGTGAGTCAACCACAGGCTGGCATGGCTGCAAGAGGGGGACACAGGGTGGCCAAGCTGGCAGGAATGGCAGGGCAAGCATGACATTGGCTTTTAGGCGCCAAGTCCAGGCACAGGGTTTGGTGGGATCAACAATGGATGCTCCTCTGTGGTGAGGGACTGGAGGGGGGCTCATGGGTGCTGCCTGGGGTTCTCACCATCCCTGCCTGCCCAGGCTAACAACGTGGCACTCCACTTCGACACCGCTACGGACACAGTGACGGGCCTCAGGCACAAAACCATCTTTGGGCGGCCCATGTGGAACATGGAGTTTGCAGCGGTGGCTGCAGCCCACCCCAGGTGAGAGCTGAGCACGGAATTCGGGATGTTGGAGTGGGAGGCACGCCCTCTACCCTGGCACTCAGCACTGGGCTGGCTTTGGGAGAGGTGTGCTATCCCGGGCAGGGAGCCCACAAACCTTTTAAATCCCTTTTCCCTGAGTTGCCCGCCCGGCATTGACGTGCCCGTGCTGTTTGCAGGTCAGTGGTCGGTGTGTTCCTCTGTGGGCCGGAGGGCCTGGCAAGGAGCCTGCAGAAGTCTTGTCACCAACACTCCAGCCTGGACCCCAGGAAGGTCAAATTCTACTTCAACAAGGAAAACTTTTAAGTGGCAGCGAGGCTGGCACTCCAGCAGGCAGGGACCCTGACTGTACTGCCTCAAGCCTTTCCAAGGCAAGGCCAGGGATGAGCATCTGCGCATGCACTGAAGCCAAGCAACACACAGCAAGGTACTCTGTCTCCATGAGAACTTCCATGTTCAAAGACTGCTGCCTGCCTGTCCTGGTGTCCAAGGGGTCCTCATGGAGCAAGTGGACCTGTGGCTCCACCCAGCCCCCTCACTGGGAAACCAGAGCCACGTCCTGTGATGCTGCTGGAGCAGCAGGAAGCCGTGGGAGCCCAGTGGGTTGGGCAGAACCACTGGATGGGGATGGGACATGGGCATCCATGCAGGTGTCAGGGGCCAAACGTGCCCCTCAGGGTTTAAACACTCTTCTGTATAAGAATAAATTAAACTTCTTTTTCTTTGTAATGAAAGCCTCCGTGGTGACTCAGCTGTGCAGGTACAAAGGAGCCCATGCTCTGCGCCTTGCAGGGCTGCAATAGAAGAGCTGGTTGTTAGCAAACCCTCTGGGGTGCAGGATCAGACACCCCTCTGCATGGGCTCGCTGCCACCCTGGCACCCCAGAGCCAGCCTGCACCCAGCACACAGCTCAGCTCCCACTGCAGCTCCCACTGCAGCTCCCACCAGGTTCTGCTCCAGTGTATGCAGAGGGAAACCCCGCTCCCTGAGCAGGCTGGCGTGGTAAGTGATACTGCAATCGGATCCAGAGCCCTTCCTGCCCTGCCAGCAGGGATAGAAAGCCAAGCTCTCTGTCCTGCCCTTCCCCTAGACCCCTGTAAACAGCACAGTACAAGAAATTCCATTATTAATTCTTGCCCTGGTGTGGGGAAGAGGGAGGATGGCAAGTGGTTTGGACAAGACCGGAGGCAGGCCACACTGCTCCCAGAACCCAACACTCCTTCTCTGGCCTCCATGAGAGACCAAACAAGGCAGCCAGGGACATGGATTTACTCAAACCCTCCTCCCACTTTTATTTCAAACACCATAAAATATACACAGAAAAAAAAAAAAGGATGAACTGGAGGAAAAAACCTCTTGAGGGTGACATAACCTCTCCTAAAATGCACCATCAGCTCAGGTGGCAATGGGAAGCAGCTGCCATGGAACATCACCTCTATCCAGGCACATGGCATCTCCATCTTGTGCCTGCCAGAAAGAAGGAGAGGAGGGTGAGCCCGGCACAGAGGGAAGCAGGGCAGAGTCCCATCCTAGTCAGCTCTGTTTTACTGGAGGGGAGCAGGCACAGGGTGAGACAAGGTTAAGGACATCACCTGTTAGGGTGCCCCCGTGGATTTCTGGATTTGCTCCTTCAGAATGAGGATGCTCTGCCGCTGTTCTGGGGGCAGCATGGCGATCTGGTCTGCTGTCAGCTGCAGGACCTGCATGATCAGTGCTGCCTGTGGGGAAAGAGGGGTCAGAGACATGCCCTGCCAGAGCAGCCACAGCATACCAGAGCCAGGGAGGGGCTGACCCCGCCACAGAAAGGCACACAGGAAGTGCTGCTCCTACTGTCTCACCCTTTCCATTTTGTTCTCTCACCTTCTCGTGATCCTGGGGGGTGACCTGGCTCTGTCCAGGGCTAAAGCCTCCAGGCTGGCCAGCTCCTTGGACTCCTGCCCCAGGTATGCCTCCTCCCTGCATGCCTGCCCCAGCCATGTTAGGAACCTGGGGGAGTAAGAGAGGGGTTAGGGACTGGGGGTTTCTGCACTGAGCAATACAAATTCACGATGGTAAAACACGATCAGAGGGATGCCCTCACGGACTGCTTGAAGATGCCTGAGCACAAAGAGAGAGTGCATTTTACGTGCTCTCCCCTCCCAACTCCTGTGCTCCTTTCTGTGTCTTAGAAAGAGGTGAAGAGACACCTGAGCCTTGTCCTGTCCCAGCTGATGGGCAGTGCCTGGGGAAATGGGACAGATGCCCTGACCCCTCTGAGCCAGTGACCAAAGCCTGGTGCTTCCCAGAGCTGCTGCTCTGTGGGACACCCCCCACCCAGCCCCAGCCTACGGGACGCCGTCGGTGCCCGAGCAGCTGAGCAGAGCCGTGTGTACCTGGCGGGGCCCCTGCGGGCCACTGGCTCCCATGTTAAGTGGCCCAGGACCCTGTATCCCACCAGGCATCGGGCCACGCGGGTTGGGACCAGGCCCTCGAGGCTCCAGGCCCCGGGGCTCCAGGACCCTGGCCTCCATGGCCCTGGCTTCCAGCACTCGTGGCTCCAGGACCCGCGGCTCCAGGCCTCGCGCCTCCAGCGCCCGCGCCTCCATCACCCGGGGCTCCAGCCCGCGCGGCTCCAGCCCTCGTGGCTCCAGCCCTCGGGGATCTCTTCCGACTGCGGAGGAAACACAAGGTAAGCTCCTGGAGGAAGCAGCGCTGCAAGGAGTGTGGGAGTGAGCCTGCTGCCTCCTTTGTCTGGGGGCTAGCAGGCACCCAGGAAGTGCAGGGCTGGGGGCAGAGGGGACATGCCTGGAGAAAGTCCCTTGCACCCTGGGACTGTCTCTCCTCGCCTGGAGTCAGTCATTTCACTGCCCAAACCCCCTTCCTACGCCTTGGGTCGGGGCAGCCGGCTCCGCTCTGACTTCTTGCCTGCACAGTCCAAGCCACCCAGTATTTCATGCCCCCTCTCTCACCTCGAGCATCCATCAAGGGCCCCCGCGGCTCTCCCATCAGTGGTCGGGGTTCTCCCATGGGTCCCCCCCTCATCTCATGGGGGGGGCCACGGCTGTCATGACCAGGCATATGGTGCATAGGGGCTCCCTGGTGGGGCGGCCCAAGGTAACCTCTGACGCAGAGAGACGAGGAGAGCAAAGCAGGAGGAGGAGAAAAAGCGAGAGAGTGTGAATCAGACACTGGCTTGGCACGGTCTGGGCAGAGCGCTGGGATTGCCCCCGAAGCCGGCCGCAGGGGAGGAGGGTGAGGCTGGCACAGGGATGGGTGCTGGTGGCCCCATGCCACAGGGCAGCTGCCATCACCCCGGGGATATCCCTTCCCCGGGGAAACGGGCCGGCCCCCACGGTTGGCAGCACACAGGCCTCCGACCAGGCAGCAGGCTGGTGCTCCCAGAAGGCTGGTGCCATCCCTGTCCTCAGCGAGAGGTTACCCTTGGGCAGGGGACAGTGCCAAGGGCTCCTCTCCTTCCCTCTCCCCTCACCTGGGCTCCACTTCTCCAGTGACTGAGAGCAGGGTCCCTCCGCGAGGGTCATTCGGGGCATCTCCCAAAAGGCCTCGGGGCGGCGGGCCACTAGCAGGTAGAGGTCCACGCTGCATAGGGGCCCTCGGGTCTGGCATGGGCACTGCCAGGGAGACACACAAGAACTCGTGAGGATCTGCATGACCAGTGCCGTGCCAAGACTGTCCCCGGCGCTCTCGGGCCGGGCGTGGGGCAGCCACGCTGCTCCCCTGAGCTGTGCTGTCTGCTGGGGACGCAGCCCCACGCACGAGGCTGGAGCACACCAAAGCCCCTTCCCTGGCTGCCAATTTTATTCCTCTCTTTTTCTTCTCGGGTTTTATTTAAGGTTCCTTATGGCACCAGGGGCCAAACCAAGCATGGGTGCCCCCATGGCAATCCCTACAAGTGTGGGCACCAACACCCTACTGACGCGGGGCCAGGAGCTAAGCAAGACCTGGAAGGCTCCTGGAAGCACAGTGTCAAAGAGGGCTAGATGTCAGGCAAAAGCCCTTTCCAAACTGGCTCTCCTTTCCCACTGGAGGCTCCAAGCATGCTTCTAGCCTGTTCTCTCCTGTAGCTCTAGAATCCTGCCTCCTTCATCTCCTCTTACTGCTGTCAGGCTACAAGGAGTGACATGCCAGTCCCTGGCCCTGAGAACAACAGGGTGAGAGCTGCTCTCTGCACACTCCACAACGAGCTCCATGGGAAGAGGGAGCTGGTGCCGGGGTACCTTGAACGCGTTCGATAGACGCAGGCCTGGCAGGTCCCACGGGCGAGAGCTGCAGGTTCCCTGGGCAAGCAGCAGGAAAAGAGGGAAAGAGCAGACACGTAAATAGTGTATGCACACATGCACCGACTCTGGGGACAGCGCTGCCTGCAGGATCACGCACCCTGAAGTCCCCAGAAAAACCTACAGAGAAAATGTTCCAAGTCTGGCTTTATCAACCTCTTCCGTTCACACCCCCTTTGTCAGCACAGGCAGGACAGCCAGCGTGGCACAGTCCTTCCCTCACTAGGGACAGAGGCAGGCAGAGAAGACATCCTGCCAAGAGACGCGGCATTCCATGGGGCCATGCTGGCCCCATCATGCACACCCAGCTCCTGCTCTCCAAAACCTTTTGGGTGCCAAGAACAATCAGACAGCTTTCAGGAAGACAGTGCCCACCCCAAAGAAAATGAGAGTCAGGTGACCCTAAGGCCAAAGGATCTCAGACTAGGTTTGCGTGTTGCTGAAACAAGGCCTAGGATAGAAGTCAAGGCAACAGAGGGGACAGGTGTCTGCAAGTGCTGTTCCTGGGAGAACAGGAACACCGGGGCCGTACTAACCTACATATGGCAACGTGTGAACCATAAGGAATCGGGGCCCAGGGCTGGGCCGGACAGACCGTGCCTGCGGAGGGAAAGCCGAGCCGTCACCCTCCGGGAAGTCCCTGCCAAACCTCAAGCCGAAACGGAGACCCAGCTCCCTCTGCTGGGCCCGGCGCGGGAGGACGCGGTGGCCGCACCAGCTGCTTCCCAGCACCCAGGCAGCCAAGGAGCAGGACAAGGACAAGGGAAGAGCAAGCTCTGCCTGCCCGCACAAGCACAGGGACAGACATGGGCTCGCAGAGGTGGAAAACACAGACACATCCCACTCGGTGGGGACAGGCAGCTCTCCTGGCTGCCAGGGCACGACTGCACAACAGGGTGCAGAAGGAGCTGGGAGCCAATCGGGGCATGGGCTGAGCCCTGGGAGCCAGGGAGCTGCTACCACAGCCTTGTGCCTCAGTGAACAAAGCTGGGCACTGCCCCGGGGCTGGGCACAGCCAGGCTGCAGACAGCTGGGGCACAGCACTGCTCACTGGAGCGAGGCTCACACCACACACAGCACTACACACGTCTGTTTTACCTTGTCCACGCTCCAAGGGGACTGGCCCTGCACCTGGCATCCCAACCTGTGGCTGCATCCCACCTGAGAGGGGACAGGCAGAGATCAGACCCCTCCTCAGCCATCCCTGATGACTAACCTGCTCCTTTGGTCCCAAATACCTTCTTGCTCCCAGCTCCTGGGGGAGCATCTGGAGGTTTATTCCCCTGGTGTTGGTTCCCCCCAGGGATAATCCAACTTTGCAGCCCACCTCTGGCAGCAGCACAACCACAATGTACAGCACAGGACTACGTGTGCTCTCGCAGGGCCGAGCCCTCTGGTTAGGGGGAAGGCAGAGGCGGGTGTCTGCAGGACCCGTGTGCCCACGGGTGGGGCAGCTCAGCCCAAACTCACCTCCTGGAGCCAAGGGGCCAGGGCCTGGGCCCTGCACAGGGGCTGCCATCTGTCCTGGGGCTGGCACTCCCCCCTGCATGGGTGGCTGCATCAGAGGAGGAGCGCCGTTGACGTGCATCCCGCCCTGGCCGGAGAGACAGCGGATCTCAGGGACACCCCGACACCCGGGCACGTGCCCAGCTGGAGAGCTGGCACTGCCCATTTCTCCTGCACAGCTCTTGTGTTGTGCAGGCTCTTACTATGGGCTGTGGCTGGGACGAGGGGGTGTTCTGTGGGTTCAGCTGTGCGTTGGGGCCTGGCCCAGGCCCCGGTCCTGGCCCAGGCCCTGGCCCTGGCACTGCCTGCTGGTTGCCTGGGATCAGAGGAGGAACACTGGTCTGGCGATGCAGGATTTTCTAGGGGAGGAAGAAGAAGCAAAGAGTTCTTTTCCACTGCCACTCCACAAAGGCCACCACCAATATCCTCCCAACCCCGGAGGAGCAGCAAGGGACAAACCAGCGCGATCTCCGGGTCGACGATCCTCATGACCACCTGGGCCTGCAGCAGTGCATAAGCCAGCTGGGGGTTCTGGAGCAGCATGTTCCTGGCTTCCTGGGGGCTGTTCTGGACACACAGCTGAGAAGACAGGCACTGATCAGAGCTCTGACAAGGTGTGACACGGGTGGGAGGGTGCAGGCAGTGGCATGGGGAGCTGTACTCACACAGGGAGCACGGCCCTCCTGCACTCACCTTCATCTGCTTCATCAGCTCAAACATCTGCTCGGGAGGCAGGCTGGCCACTGCCCGGCTGATGGACTCGGGGGCATCCTCTGGGTTGACAGGGTCCCCATAGGGTGACTCTATGATGGGTGCACCTGTGCCCAAGCCTGCAATACAGTTGGTGACTTCGTACTGCAACACGAACAGTGCATGGAACAGGCTCATCAGGAGGGGAGCACCAGCCCACAAGGGGAAAAGGAGGCACAAAACCAGGGAGACTTTAGAAGGAATTTCTTCCCAGAAGGTGTGATTAGGCACTGAACAGGCTGCTCAGGGAGGTTGTGGAGTCACTGCTCCTGGAAGCGTTTGTGTAAAGACTGGAAGTGTGGCATTTAGTGCCCCAATCTAGCTGATGCAGTGTGTTTGGTCAAAGCTTGGACCATGATCTTTACACACCTTTTCCAACCTAAGTAATTCTGTGATTCTGTGATCATCTGGGAGCGAAAACCCAGAGCTGAGCCCATGCATCCCTTTGGGGCACTACTCACAACACCTCTGAGAGCAGGTCAGCTCTGCCAGCCTGGCAGGAGAGACACACCCTGCCCCGCAGCGCTGCCAAGGCCAGGCCCAGCGTGAGGCAGCCCCCAGACTCACTCTTGAGCTCCTCCTTGTTCTTCTCGCTGGCGGCGTTGTCCACGCGCAGGGCCCTGCCGCTGAACTCGCGCCCGTTCAGGTTGCGCATGGCGCTGAGCGCCGTCTCCTGGTCCTGGTACTCGCAGAAGCCATAGCCCTTGGGCTTGCCCGTCTCCCTGTCGTACACCAGCCTGCCAGGAGGAGAGACAGGGGGCTGCTGAGGGTGGTGTGGGCATCCCGCTGTGCCCACGGCTCCCTCAGCTCGGGGGGGATTGGGGGAGAGAGCCCCAGCAGGGCTGGGAGCACACTGAGGGCTCAGGGGGATACAGGGATAGAGCCCCAGCAGGGCTGGGAGCAGTGAGAGCTCAGGGGGATACAGGGATAGAGCCCCAGCAGGGCTGGGAGCACAGTGAGAGCTCAGGGGGATACAGGGATAGAGCCCCAGCAGTGCTGGGAGCAGAGCTCAGGGGGATACAGGGATAGAGCCCCAGCAGTGCTGGGAGCACACTGAGGGCTCAGGGGGATACAGGGATAGAGCCCCAGCAGGGCTGGGAGCAGTGAGAGCTCAGGGGGATACAGGGATAGAGCCCCAGCAGGGCTGGGAGCACAGTGAGAGCTCAGGGGGATACAGGGATAGAGCCCCAGCAGGGCTGGGAGCACAGTGAGGGCTGCCCAAGGCACACAGCACTCAGGGCCATGCCCAAGCCAAAGGGCCTGCTGGCTCCTGGCACGGCTGGTCCCCAGGCTGCGGTGGGCAGGACACCCACCAATGCCAGCTGTGTGCCCCCCACGACCCCACAAAGCACAGGACGGGACTGGCTGCTCCCAGAACTCCCAAAACCTGAACGGAGAGCTCTCCAGAGCCTGGTGCCCAGCCTGGAAAACACCTGTGGGAGGCACAGGGATGGCAATGAGGAGCACTGACCAGCACCTGAGCCCTCATCAGCCACTGCAGGGCGGCTCCTCCAGCCCAGAGCTGCATGCCCACGTCCCCCTGCTGTGCTCGGGACATCGTGCTCCATCTGCAGGTGACCCTGGCACAGCCACCGGGTCCCTCTGCCCCGAGCACAGCTGGCACAGCCTCACAACTCCTGCAGATGCTGCTCTGCGAGGGGACACAGCCTCAGGGCGGCCGGGGAGGTTTAGACGGGCTATCAGGCAAAGTCCCTCGGCCACAGCAGGCAGCCCGAGGCAGTGGCCGAGCCACCGCCCCTGCAAGTGGCCAAAAGGTGTGTGCATGTGGCACCTGGGGACACGGTGGGCTAGGCAGCGCTGCGGGAACGGTTGGGCTGGAGGGTTTTAGAGGCCTTTCCCAGCGTTCGGGATTTGCCGTTCCACGGTTCCAAGGCCGGCTCCGCGGGGCTCGGTGTGCGCCGAGCGGGGGGACCGGGGGAGGCCTGCGGCCGCTCTCACCTAAAGCTGACCACGGGCCCAACCTCCGAGAAAATGTCCTTCAGCTGCTCCTCCGTGGCCTCATACGGGATGTTCCCCACTGCGGAGACAGACGGTGCCGCCGGTCAGCGCGGCGGGTACCGGCCCCGACGGCGAGGGGCGGAAACCCGCCGGCCCCCCGCCTGCCCCTAGCCCGTCCGGGCCCCCTTCCCTCGGCAGGTCGCGGTCCCGCCCCCGCGGCCTCACCGAACACGGAGCGCAGGGACCGATCCACGGCGGGGTCCCGCACCGACAGCCCCGCCATCGCGCCGCCCGCGCCGCTTCCGGTCCGCCAGCCAACCGTCCCCCGCTTCCGCTTCCGCCCGCAACAAGCTCGGCAGCGGCGCTTTCAAAAAGCGCTCCGGCGGGAAACGAGGCACCGGCGGCTGCGGCGTGGGGGTACCGGGACTCCCCGGGACCCCCGGACGGGGCTGCCGCGGCCTCGGGGATCCCCCGGCACCGACCTCAGGGATGCCGCTCCGGGCAGCGGCCCCTAGGAACAGCCCCTGGCGAGCCTGACACCGCCTGGGGTTCGGCAGGATGGAAGGCACGGACGCCCCCATCGCTGTCCCCATGGGCATCCCCGCGCTGGCCACAGAGCCGAGGTTCGCCCAGCGCCTCAGGTGAGGGGGATGGCAGCCCTGTGCTGCCCCGCGGGACGGTGCCAGGCCAGCCGGGCGGCAGGAGGCTC
>VYZP01010473.1:19273-37172 GCA_013400635.1 Hypocryptadius cinnamomeus | reverse complement strand
AGGTGTGTGCATGTGGCACCTGGGGACACGGTGGGCTAGGCAGCGCTGCGGGAACGGTTGGGCTGGAGGGTTTTAGAGGCCTTTCCCAGCGTTCGGGATTTGCCGTTCCACGGTTCCAAGGCCGGCTCCGCGGGGCTCGGTGTGCGCCGAGCGGGGGGACCGGGGGAGGCCTGCGGCCGCTCTCACCTAAAGCTGACCACGGGCCCAACCTCCGAGAAAATGTCCTTCAGCTGCTCCTCCGTGGCCTCATACGGGATGTTCCCCACTGCGGAGACAGACGGTGCCGCCGGTCAGCGCGGCGGGTACCGGCCCCGACGGCGAGGGGCGGAAACCCGCCGGCCCCCCGCCTGCCCCTAGCCCGTCCGGGCCCCCTTCCCTCGGCAGGTCGCGGTCCCGCCCCCGCGGCCTCACCGAACACGGAGCGCAGGGACCGATCCACGGCGGGGTCCCGCACCGACAGCCCCGCCATCGCGCCGCCCGCGCCGCTTCCGGTCCGCCAGCCAACCGTCCCCCGCTTCCGCTTCCGCCCGCAACAAGCTCGGCAGCGGCGCTTTCAAAAAGCGCTCCGGCGGGAAACGAGGCACCGGCGGCTGCGGCGTGGGGGTACCGGGACTCCCCGGGACCCCCGGACGGGGCTGCCGCGGCCTCGGGGATCCCCCGGCACCGACCTCAGGGATGCCGCTCCGGGCAGCGGCCCCTAGGAACAGCCCCTGGCGAGCCTGACACCGCCTGGGGTTCGGCAGGATGGAAGGCACGGACGCCCCCATCGCTGTCCCCATGGGCATCCCCGCGCTGGCCACAGAGCCGAGGTTCGCCCAGCGCCTCAGGTGAGGGGGATGGCAGCCCTGTGCTGCCCCGCGGGACGGTGCCAGGCCAGCCGGGCGGCAGGAGGCTCTGCGGGGCTGGGAAGGAAGGGCCTGACCGCGGCTGGCCGTGCAGGCGGTGTCTGGAAGAGGAGCGGCTGCTGGACGGGCGCTACGCGCTGCAGCGGGTGCCGGGCGGCCGCGTGGCCCTGCCGGTGCTGCCGGAGAAGCTCTCCCGGCTCTGCCTGCCCCCGGAGGTGCCCTGGGAGCTGCTCCGGATCCAGGTTAGCCCAGCCGCCTCGCCCCGAGCCCCGAGTGCGGCGGCGGGCGCTCGGCCCCGGCACGGCCCTGCCGCAGGACCCTGTGCCCTGCAGGGCCGCCCGCCGGAGCACGCCGGCCCGGAGGCTGCGGGACGAGCTGCGGCGGCTGCTGGGGGCCGGCTGGTCGGCGGAGCTGGAGCGGGACGTGCCGCACGCCTGGCAGAGGCACAGCGACCTGGTGCTGCTGAGCGAGGACAGCTTCAGGGCTGCGCCCTGGGAGACGCTGGGTAAGGGCGAGCACGGCCCGCCTGCCCCGGCCCGGCCCGGCCCGGCCCGGCCCGGCCCGCTCTCCCGCACTCCCGGCTGCTCTCTTGCAGGCTCGGCGCTCTGGGAGACGGTCGCCTCGGCTCTGGGGGCCCGGCGGGTGGCCAGGCGAGGACGGGTGATGCCGGATGGGATGCGGAGCCCCAGGGTCACCCTGCTGCTGGGCCAGCACGGCTGGGTGGAGCACGTGGACAACGGCATCAGGTGGGCAGGAGCTGCAGGATGCGGCTGGCGGGGAAGGGACTGCCCTCACCATCCGAGCGGGGCCTTCCAGGTACACCTTCGATGTGACCAAGTGCATGTTCTCCCCGGGAAACATCACCGAGAAGCTGCGTGTGGCCTCACTGCCCTGCTCCGGGGAGGTCCTGGTGGATCTCTATGCAGGTAACGGGGGTGGAGGAGCGGCAGGACGGGTGCTGATGGCATCCAGGTAGACACGAAATGTCATTTCCAGCTTATGAAGAATATTGAGGTTTAGAGCTCCAGTCTTGTCTGTGAGCCCTTCAGCTATGCAGGCACTGCTGTCCTGCCTGTGTCCCTGCAGCCTGTGGATGGTTAGGATGTCCTGTTCTCAGGCTCTGTACGTAGTGCTGCTTTGGGGAATCACTTGGATCACCTCACAGGGGAAAGATTTGCCACTGTTTGTGCGTAAGGAAGTTAGTGCTTCCAATTTGTGCCACACTGAAAGGACATGGCAGCCACAAAACTGCTGTGGATCAAACTAAATGGTAATCTGGACACTTCTGCAGGGCCGGGCAGGTCTCCACCTGATGGCCAAAGACTGAAGGTGAAATAAACTCCTCTAAACATTTTTCAAGGCAGATTTTGCTTTTGCAGAAGAGGGAGGGATAAATTTCCATTTTCCCAGTGTTTGGGCTTTTCCCAACCCAGAGCAAAGCAGAGTTGGAGAGGCAGGGTGGCAGTGTGCATCCTGCCCTGCCCTCGGGGAGCAGTGTGGCTCTCTGGGGGTCCCTGCCCTCAGCCGCTGCCTCCTCCTGCCTGCAGGCATCGGCTACTTCACGCTGCCGTTCCTGGTGCACGCTGGAGCCGCCTTTGTCCATGCCTGCGAGTGGAACAGCCACGCCGTGGAGGCCCTGCACAGGAGCCTGCTGCTGAACGGGGTGCGGGATCGCTGCCGCATCCACCGCGGGGACAGCCGGCAGGTGAGCGCTGCGCCGGGCCGCGGCTCCCGTCCCGCGGGCACGCCCTCACCTCCGCTCTGCTCCCAGCTGCAGCTGCGGGACGTGGCGGACAGGGTGAACCTGGGGCTGATTCCCAGCTCAGAGGAAGGCTGGCCGGTGGCCTGCCGCGTCCTGAAGAAGGACACGGGTGGGGTTCTCCACATCCACCACAACGTGGAGAGCGGCCCGGCGCCCGCCTCGCCGTGGAGCGCGGTGCTGCCGGCTGAGTGGGGCTCTGCAGAGGCAGCCAGCCCCGGGGGAGAGGCACGGCGCCCGACACAGCACGGCAGGGAGGAGGCGCCGGGGGCCAGGCTCAGGCCCGAGTGGCAGAGGTGGGCTGAAGCCACGGCCACACGCATCCAGGGGCTGCTGGCAGAGCTGCACGGGCGGCCGTGGCGCAGCAGCGTCCTGCACGTCGAGCCGGTGAAGTCCTACGCGCCACACGTGCACCACCTCGTGCTGGACCTCGAGTGCCGGCCTGTGCTGCCCGTTTAGTGGGGCACGGGCACCGCTAGGGCTCCAGCGCCCTTGGAAGGGTGGCCAGCAGTGTCCTGCTGCCAGCCTGGATGTGCCTTATGTCCCCTAGTTCCCAGGTGGCAGCACTGCCCGGCAGTGCCTCCCCATGCCTGGGGCACCCAGGGTTGTGCTCCCCATGGCAGATCCCTTCAGGATCCAGACGAGGATGGAGCGAGCTGGGGCTCAGAGTGCCAGTGTTCTGCCCTGGCTCTGCCAGTCGCTGCCCAGGTCTTGGACACGTGGTAGCACCCTGAGCCCAATTTTCACACAGGAGAGAGCCACAGTGCTGAGAAGCCTTGGGTTCCTGCTGGGTTCATTTCAGCAGGTCAGGGACAAGCTTTGTGCTTGTATTTACCAGCATGCTTTTTTAATGTACTGAAAGCAAGTCCGTTCATCCCGTTTCCTTCCTATGTTTTTTCAGAAATAAAGATGTTTCTCACCACCTCTTGTTGGTGTCCAGTTAAAAGGTGAACACTGGTGCAAGCGTGGGGTTCTGGCCTGGGGACTTTGGGTCCTAGGGTGGTGTGTGGAGGGGCTCAGGGAGCAAAGCCTCTGTGGCATCGTCTGCCTGCAAGCCCAAAGCCCTCTCCATATGTATTGTGCACTCCGGATGGAGCAAACCCCTGCCCCATGAGGAAGCTCCCGCTCGCCCTTTGATGTCGCCGTGGTTTTTTCCACTGTGTCAGTGTCGCATCGCTTCCCACGGCGCTTGGGAGCCTCTGGCTCTCCCATCCCTGGGGTGCGGCCGAAAGTGTGGGCAGAGCCGCGTCCTCTCGTTTGCCGTGGGGCTGCACCCAGGCGGCCTCCCCCGCTGTCCTGCGTGGCGAGAAACCGCCTCCCCTCGGGTGGAGCCCCCCGCCTCGGCCAGCCGCGTGTGCTCGGTTCCCCGGTGCCTGTGCTGCTCCAGGCAGGGACGAGGCGCCCTGCGGGGACCGTATCTCTGCCACCAAGGACAAGGGCAGCGGCTGGAGCCTTGCGGCGGGAGGACACTGCGGCCCTGGGTTCCTCCTTGGGGATGCCGGGGGGTCCCCCGCAGTTCGGGTGTCGGTGCGCTCTGTGCTCGTCGGGAGAGGCCGCCCACCCAGACAGGGCCATGGGGCACCGGGGAAAGCGGCCCGCGGGGCTGGAGCCGCAGCTCTACCGGGGTGCTCGGGCGGGGGAAGGAGCTGGAGGGAGCGGGCACCGCCTCCCGCACGGGCCGCCCCGCCGGTGCCGCAGGTGCGGCCGGCGCGGCTCCTTTAAGGCACCGGCACCGCCCTCCCCTCCCGGCTCCCCCCTCCCGTGCCGGGAGGCGCCGGCCGGAGCCGCTGCAGGTACCGGGAGGATCGTGGGGTCGGGCGGCCTTCCGCTGGAAGGGTACCGGGGGCTCCTCCGCGGACGGGGGAGGACGGGGATCTCTCGGCTGGTGGGGAGTCGGGGGAGCCGGGGGTCCCTCTGTGGTCCGGGGGTCGAGCCGCGGTGTCCCGGGGCGGGGGCAGTTCCCAGCCCCGGTGGCCGCGCTGGGAACGCGGTGTCCCGGACCCCCTTTCCCCGACAGAGGAGCCTGGGGTCCGTCCCGCCGCCCCCTCCTCTCCGAGGGGCGCCGGAGCGCGGCTGCGGGGCCGGGACGGTCCCTCCCGCCGGTTCCGCCGGGCCGGGAGGGAGCGGGGAGCGGCTGCAGCCCCCGAGCAAGCGCTCCGGCTCCGTCGGGGCTGGAGCGGCCGCGGCCGCCCGGGTCCCGGTGCCGNGGGACACCCCTGGGACACCCCCGGGACACCCCGCGAGGGCTCAGCCCGCGGAGGGCAGCAAGGTCGGCGCTGTTGGCGTGCTGGTAGTGCCATGTGCCGGGGCACGGGGTGGCTGTCACCTAGACACCTGGACAGGGGGTGGAGCACGGCAGGGCTGGAGCAGGAGAGCAGGGACTGGCTGGCACGGCGCAGGAGGTGGCACGGGACAGGCAGAGGGTGGCACCGGGGAGGCAGGGAATGATGGCATGGATCGGGCAAGGGGTGGCACAGGGTGGCACGGGGCCGGTGGGTGGCGCCAAGCAGGTAGGAGGTGGCATGAGGCAAGCAGGGGGTGACACCGGCAGGCGGTGGCACGGGGGAGGCAGTGGGTGGCACTGGAGTGCGGGTGACACGGGCTAAGCAGGGAGTGGCACTGGACAGGAGGCGGTAGGGATGGGTACGGGGTGGCACGGGCTAGGCAGCAGATGACACCGGACAGGTCGTGACAGGAGACAGGCAGGAGGTGACACCAGACAAGGGGGTGTCACGCAACAGGGGGTGGCTCCGGACAGGGGGTGTTGCAGGACAGAGGGTGGCTTGGGACAGGGTGTGTCACAGGAGAGGGGTGACAGGGGACAGGGGTGTCCCAGGAGAGGGGTGACAGGGGACAGGGGTGACANCCGGATCCTGTCCCTGCCGCGGGTCCTGGTGCGCGTCCGCTCCCGGCGGCTCCTCGGGCTCGGGCACTCCGAGCCCCGCTGCGTTCGTGGGAGGGGCAGCCCCGGGCGGCTCCTTCCTGCCGGGGCTGCCGCGGGTGCTGGGCGTCAGCCCGGTCCCACGGAGCCGGCTGAGGTCAGCGGGGCGGCGGGGCTGGCAGGCGGCCCGAGCCCAGCCCGGGGCAGGGCGCTGGAGACGGCGGGCGGGCCGGTGTCCCGGTGCCGCCATCCCGTCCGGGCACGGGAACGGGCACGGGGCACCCCGCGGGGCGGGACCCGCGCTCAGCAGCTGGCATGTCCCTAGCTGGCAGCCGGTGAGGGCCAGCCATCCCGGGTGGAGCGATGTCGGAGGCTGTGGACCTGTCCTTCCTGTCGGACGTGGAGAGAGATCTGATCCTGCAGGTCCTGCAGCGCGACGAGGAGCTCCGCAAGGCCGAGGAGAGGAGGATCAGGTGCGGACGCGGCTGGAGCTGGGCAGGAGCTGCTTCCCCGCTTTGCTCTGGAAGCGGGTGGATGAGTGAGAGTGCGGGTGACGGGTGTCGCCGGGATCCCGGGGCGCCTCTGACAGCTCCTGGTGTCGGCTCTGAGCAGGCGCCTGAAGAATGAGCTGCTGGAGATCCGGCGCAAGGGAGCCAAGCGGGGCAGCCAGCGCTACAGCGAGCGGACCTGCGCCCGCTGCCAGCAGAGCCTGGGCCGCGTCAGCCCCAAGGCCAACACCTGCCGGGGCTGCAACCACTTGGTGTGTCGGGACTGCCGTTCCTACAGCCCCAGCGGCTCCTGGCGCTGCAAAGTCTGCACCAAGGAGGCGTGAGTAGCCTGGACAAGTGGCATCCCTCCTGTCCCCTTCCTCCTCTCAGTTGCCTCAACTTGATGCCCCATGGCCAGCCTTTCCTAGCCTGGCTGATCCTCCCCAGTGCAGGGCAGCTTGCTCTGCTGTCACTCCTGGAGAGGGTTCCCATGTTTGGGTCATGGAGAAATGGGTCATACCCCACTCTTGTGTCTCCTTCATGTCCTGCTCCTTCGTCCCCTGAACTGACTGCAGCATCCCTCTATGCCCCTTGCACAGCCTGTGTTTCAAGCATCCCAGGTTTCCTCCCTTTTGGCCTCCCCTGTCCTACAAAACTTGGCTTGCTCCTGTGTTTGCTGAGGATGTGGCTGAGCCTATCAGCTGCCCAGTGAATGGTCCCTGCCCGGTCACCTGCTGATTTTGCCCGTTGTGCTGTGGCACATTGGGCTGTGGCAGCACCGAGGGTGGGTTGGGGCACAGCAGACAGCCCCCACTGCCCCTGACTGCCCCACCACCCCTGCCCTGCAGTGAGCTGAAGAAGACCACGGGTGACTGGTTCTATGACCAGAGGGTGAACCGCTTCGCCAACCACCTGGGCAGCGACATGGTGCGGCTGTCCCTGCGGCACAGGCCGACAGGTAGGCAAAGCCTTCTCCCACAGCCCAGCCACCTGGGATGCTCCAGCTTTCCCCAGTGCACCTCTGCTCAGTGTGGAGCTGGATGGGAGCAGCTCCTGCTCCAGCAATGAGCTTGGAGCAGTGTTCCTCCTGATGCCTCTCTGCTTCCAGCCAACAAAAGAGAGACTGTGGGACAAACCCTTCTCCAGAAAGCCCAGCTCAGCGAGCCTAAAAGCTCCTCTGCAGTCCGGCAGCCGAGCCCCCCTGCACCCCGGGAGGGGTCCAGGTAGGAATCCCTGCTGTCCCCCATGCTCCAGGCAGCAGCTCTCGTCTGCTGCAGGTTTGAGAGGAGTCTGCTGCCCCACGTGGATCATCGGTGGCACAGAAGCTCTCTCAGACCGACCTCCTCGCCAAACAGGACATACCTGTGGTTTTGCTTGTCTGCAGTTTGTTTCCAGATGCCTCAGATCCTCGGGATGGCAAAAGCGACACAGAGTCCATGGAAAACATGAGCCTGGACAGCTACAGACCTAGTGCTGCTGATGTGGGGGGCAGGTGAGAGGATGCCAGGGTGGGTTGTCCTTGGCAAGACTGGCTAGCAGAGGATGGGACCTTCATCTGAAGTGTGTTTTTCTCAGTCTGGTGAGGGGAAGCTGGCTCCTCAGGCTGGGCTGAAGCCTGTCCCTGGGCAGGAAGGTCCTCTGCTGCCAGGCTGCTACGGGCACCTCAAGTGGCACTTCCTGGCCAGCACTTGCTCTGCCAGCTGTTTGCTTGTGGCCTGGGACAGATCTTTCTGTGTCTGCCACAGGAGGAACTCCCTGGAGAGAGCCATCCCTGGAAAACAGGTTGTTGGGCCAGCAGGACCTGCTTCCTCCAGCCTGACCCTCCCTCTCCGCTCCAAGAGCGCGTTCTCTGACGGACGGGTGCGTGACGCTGCTCTGCAGGCTCAGCCCTGTCCTGGGGCGTGGGGCTGGGCACCCCACGGAGCTCCTAGCCCTGCCCTGCTCTGAAGGGACTCTTCCTGCCCAGGATGCCACCGTGGGGACCCGCAGCAGCACCTTGGTGGATGAGCATGAAACAATATTCAAGAAGAACCCCCGGCGGGTGGTGAGGCCTGCGGGTGAGAGATGTGCGGGTGCTGACACGGCCAGGGGTGGGCAGCTCCTCCTCCCTGGGCTGGGACGGGCTTTCAGTGCAGCTGGGAGAGGCTGGGGCAGCCCCTTGAGTGAGGGAGCAGCAGGGCTGTGCTAGTCCTGCCCTGTGCCGCTGTTCACCCCCTCTCGTGCAGACTACACCAAGTCCGTGATCGACCTGCGCCCCGAGGACCTTGTGGGGGAAGGTGGCTCCTTGGGGGACAGGAGCAAGTCAGTCCCTGGCCTCAACACGGAGCTGGTGAGACCCTCAGAGTGCCACGGAGCTGGCTGCCAGCTGGAGGAGCCGGGTGTCTGCCTGGCTGTGCCCGGCCATCCCCCCACTGGTGCCTTGTCTCTGTCCTTGCAGGAGGAGGAGGAGGAGGACATCGATAACCTGGTGGAGATCCACCGGCAGCGGGTGGCCCGGGGCAGCATGCGCAGCGGCACCTCCTCGGTGAGCCCCCTGTGTGCCCTGCTCTGCTCTGCTCTGCTCAGGGAGGAGTGGTGGGCAGAGGCAGTGCCAAAGGGTTGGGTGGGAGCGAGGCAGGGCAGGCAGCTCCTGGAGGGAAGGGGTAAGGACCTTGTGTGGGGAGGCTTCTTCCCCTAGAAGGGAGTCAAAATGCAGAGACTCAGCTCTCTTCCAGGCAGCTGTGTGTGGGTGGGAGGTGCTTGTGGCCATCCCCAGCCACGGGGAGGTGAGGGGGGCTGTGCAGAAGAGGGACAGAGAATAACCTTGCTGAGGATGAGGAGGGACTGTCAGGTGGTCCTGTGCCAGCTCAGCCCTGCCTGGTCTCACAGAGCACACTGGGGAGCATGGTCAGCATTTACAGCGAGGCCGGCGATTTCGGCAGCGTGGCTGTCACCGGGGGCATCTCCTTCTCCCTGAGCTACGAGCAGAAGACGCAGACCTTGTTCATCCACGTGAAGGAGTGTCGCCAGCTGGCCTTTGGGGACGAGGGCAGGAAGCGCTCCAACCCGTGAGAGCCGGGGGGGCGATGGCTGCTGCCACCGCTGGTGGTGCCCAGCTGGGTTGTGGGTGCCCACCAGAGGTGGGAGCTGTAAGTGGGAGGGTCCTGGTGAGGCAGAAGGTCTGGGGCTGCCCTGGGGAGCTCGGAGGATTAATTGTGGGGGGACCTTGTTGAAGTGCCGCCTGTTGTCCCTTCAGGTATGTGAAGACCTACCTCCTGCCCGACAAATCCCGGCAAGGGAAGCGCAAGACGACCATCAAACGCAATACCATCAATCCCCTGTACAACGAGCTGCTGAAGGTGCGTGGGGCTGGGCTGGGCTGGGCTGCAGGTACTCAGGGGGAGCTGCTGGAACAAGCAAGGGGAGGGGTGAGTGCCTAACCCTGCAGCAGGGTCTCTGCGGAGGACCTGTGTCCAGAGACTGTGCCCTGAAAGCTGCAAAATCCCTGCGCTCCCAGCTCTGCCCTGGCTCTGCTGCCAGGCCCCAGTGCCACGGTGGGGTGGAGGCATAGCTGCAGATGTGACTGTGTCACAGGACACGTCCCTGGTTCCTGTGGCATTGCCTAGAGCAGAGGCATCCTGCTTACCCTGGGTATTTCCTTCCAAGATGTGAAGGCTTCCTGGCCCCTGGAGGCATGTTAGAGTGGCAGGAGGGAGGGCAGCAGCCACAGGGGCAGAGATAAGACAGTTCTGGGCCCCAGGGCAGAACAACTTGGCACTGCCCTTCACCATCCCTGCTGGCTGACTCTGTTCCTGAGTCTGGCAGCGCACCTCTGAGGCCAGGCACTCCTGCACAGGAGGAAGTGAGAGCTGTGGTTTGGTTTTTGGGCTCCCACAGCCAGGTTTGCTGAGGTCTTGTGCTCTGACCACCTGAGGCTCGGTGGTCTAGCAGAGCTCTGGTGGTGGTGGGATGGCCGGATGCCATGAGCCCTGGCTCCAAGGGCCACCTGCTGGGAGAGCACAGGCTCCTGCACCTCTGCCCTGGGACTCTGGGGTTTCGGCATGCATGGAAAGAGGAACAGGCTCCTGTGCACATCCATTGCTGCTCAGACCTGTCTCGTGCTCGTGAGCTGATGGAGTTTGCCAGGCCTGCCCCTGTCCTGTGCTGCCTGCTCACCGTGGTTTTCTCTCTCCCAGTATGAGATTAACAAGTCCCTGCTGCTGGCGAGGACGCTGCAGTTCTCGGTGTGGCACCACGATCGCTTCGGCCGCAACACGTTCCTGGGGGAGGCAGAGGTGCCTCTGGGTGCCTGGAACTTCGAGAGCCACCTGGAGGAGTTCCTACCCCTGCATGGCAAGGTGTGCCCCTGCTGCCCACAGCCTCCCTTGCCTGGTCCTGTTGCCCCTCAGTGGGCAGAGGGCTGTGGGGACCCCAGCTGAGCATTGCCAAAAGGCTTGTGCCAAATCAAATATTTGGAGAAATGAAAACCCCAGATGCAGAGAGCCGTGTTGTTGTAGTAAAAGAGGGCAGATGATCTGCCCTGAGCCTAGCTTCCCTCCTCCTTGTCAGGTGATTGGGCCAAAATAAGATCCCAGAGGAGCTGGGCTGCACTGGTCATGCTGGGGAGAGTTTTCAGGCACGTGTGCCAGCTCAGCCACATCTAGGAGGAGCCAAGTCCTTTGTCCCAGCCTGGGGAGGTGCTGCACACCAGGCTGTCACTGTGTGTGCCGTGGCTCCTCTGCAGTGGTTGGTAATTCTCACCTCTTGCCAGATTGGGGCAGATGCTGCTGGTCTCCACCAGTACAAGGGGGAGCTGGTTGTCTCCATGAAGTACATCCCATCTGCCAAGCATCCTGGGGCTGGGAATGGCAGGAAAGGTGAGTGCTGAAGCTCTGGGATCAGTGTGTAGCCCTGCAGGCCCTGCTCGTGGCCATGCAGGCTGGCTCTGGATGGGGTTTTTGGGTGGTGTCACTGCAGCCTTCTCCTCTGCAAAGCTGCTCTGGGTCAGGGCAGAGCTGGCTGTCCTCAGGCTGCCCGAACCATCTCAGTACTTCCCTGAGGCTGGAGCCTTGGGCCCTGCATGAAGCAATTTTGTCTGTCTTTGCCCTCAGCAGGCAGGGCCAGTACAGGAGAAGGCAAGAGGAGATGCCAGTCCAGGCTCTGCACCTACCTCTGGGATGAAGGGTGCTCAGCAGGAACTTTCCAGCAGTGTTAAAAATTAAATTTGATTATTTTCTACTGTGTTGGGCTTTTCCTAGGCAAAACAGGGGAAGGTGGTGAGCTCCAGGTCTGGATCAAAGAAGCCAAGAACCTCACAGCAGCCAAGTCTGGAGGGACCTCAGACAGCTTTGTCAAGGGGTGAGTGAGGGTCCTGGGGCATGGGGTGAGGAAGGCACTGTCCTCCCTGGCTGCATTCCCAGAGCTGCTGGGGGACCTGGAGCAGGGTGTCATGGTCCTTCTACCTGAGCTGTGCCAGAAAAGGAAGGAAGGGGGGCTCCAGGTTGGGTCCTGGGGTGCTGGGGGGCTTCAGGCTGGGTCCTGGGGTGCTGGGGGGCTCCAGGCTGGTTCCTGGGGGGCTGAGGTGCCCCAGCCCCCAGAGCAGGAGGCAGTTGCCCGTGTGCTGCTAACCCAGGGGCTGCTTCCCCCAGCTACCTGCTGCCACACAAAAACAAAGCCTCCAAGAGGAAGACGCCTGTGGTGAAGAAGACCCTGAACCCTCATTACAACCACACCTTTGTCTACAATGGCATCAAGGCCGAGGAGCTGCAGCACATCTGCCTGGAGCTGACGGTCTGGGACCGGGAGCCGCTGTCCAGCAACGACTTCCTGGGGGGCGTGCGGCTGGGGGTGGGCACAGGTGAGAGCCGGCGGCCCCTCACCCCTGGGCAGCGGCAGCCTGGCCGGGGCTGCTGCGCTGCGGGCACCAGGCTGCTCCAGCAGCCACCTCTGCCCTCCCTTTCCCCAGGCATGAGCAACGGGCAGGCTGTGGACTGGATGGACTCCACGGGCGAGGAGCTGAACCTGTGGCAGAAGATGTGCCAGTACCCGGGCTCCTGGGCGGAGGGGACCCTCCAGCTCCGCTCCACCATGGCCAAGCTGGGGCTGTAGGCTGTGGCACCGGGACTGGCACTGCTGTTGGGAGCCACGCTCACTGCACAGCCTGGCAAGGCAGCCAAACATGCGTTGGTTTTTTTTTTTCTTATACTTTAATAAACATGACCGTCTCTAAACAGGCTTGGGCAGAAAGTCATCTTGGCCTAGCTTCGTTTAAAGGGTTTTCCTCTTGTCATAAGCCTTGTACCAGACTTCAGGCTGAACTGCAGTCCTCTTGGACCCTCCCTTCTTCTCCCCCAGGCAAAATGCTTTTAAATGTCATTGTGCTTTTATTTCTTCCCATTCTTTTCCCTACCACCCCGTTCCAGAGTCTGCTCTCCCCTTGTCCTCTCCACCCTGTTCCCCATACACAGCCCAGCCCCAGCTGCAGCGCTGGATGGATGGAAATGTGTGGGGTCAGCCTGGGGGGGTTGGGGATTGTGGTCTCCAGGAAACATTTGTTTCCCAGGCCTCTCAGTGACACATGTGCCAGCACTGACTTTTTATACAAATCTATTTATTTCAACTTAGTGTTCTACTGCCAAAGCAGTTCCCAGAAAGGGTTCCCCGTGGGTGGTGGGAGAGGGAGTGAGTGGCAGGGGAGATGCAAGCCCTTTAGGGTGGACTGCACGCTGGCTGGCTGCTATGGGCTCTGCTGAGTGTGGGGCCATTTGCTTTTAATCAGGGCTTTCAGAGTGGGAGGCATCGGGTCCAGGTCGTGCACAGGGTGAGCCGTGGGGAGGCTGAAGCTGCTGTGCTGGAGGCTGTCACACTGCTGGCCGGCCTGCCCTGCCTGCCCTGCCACTCTCCTCTGGCTCCCCGGCTGCCCCCTGCCCTGGCATTTGTGCAGGGGCACTCCAGTGTCTCCCACCAGGGTCCTGGTAGGGCTGAACCATGCCCCAGCCAGAAGCAGCTCCTGGCTCTGGGCAGCGGGACACTGCTGGCACACAGTCCCTGCTCACCTCTGTGTGCCAGAACAGCCAGGGAGGGGCTCCCCTTCCCCGCAGGTCCTCGGCACCCTGCTCCTCCTCTACAGTGGGCGACTAGAAAAGCAGAAAGGGAGGTGTCCATCCCCGGAGGGCAGGGCGGGGGTCACTCGCAGGGGTCCCCGCTCTGTGCCCGCCGCGCCGCCTCCCGCTCGCTCAGCAGGTAGGTGTCGATGAAGACGAACAGCTCGTCGGGGCTGACCGGGGAGATGTAGCGCTCGCGGTCCGTGCCCGCCTTGTCCAGCAGCACCGCGTTGAAGTGCGAGCGAGTGAGGTGCAGGAAGCGCCTGCAGGTGCAAGGAGATCGCTGCTCAGGGCTTGCACCGAGGGCTGAGCCTGCCCGCCTCTTGTGACCGTGCTCAGGTCCTCCTGGAGTGGGGGCTCCCACCTCTTCCTCGGGGCTGTGAGCTCTGGGAAGCTCTGGTGACACTGCATTCAGACTTGCAGGGGTTCCCCCACCGCAGGACCCGCTCTGGGGCGGCAGAAGGGGGCTGTTCATGAACCCAGCTGCAACCTCCTGCTTTGCCATTGCTAGAGGCATTCCCGTTCCCTGTCCCCTTGGATAGCCACCCGGCCCTGCGGGACAGCCCCACCTGCCCTACCTGAGCTCCTCGATGATGCCAAGGGACAGCCGGTGCTCCCGGATGCGTCCCACCTCGTGGGGGGGCTGCCCCACCAGCTCCACGGTGGTGACGTGCCGCAGGTCCAGCCCGCAGGCAGCTTGCTGTGGAGGAGGGGGCAGTGAGGGGGTGCTGGATGTGCGGGTGGGGAGGGGGGCGGCAGGAAGCTCTGCTCACCTGTAGCATGGAGATCTGCATCTTGTAGTAGCGGTTGGAGGGGTCGGGGGCCGAGATGACCAAGAGGCGGCGTTTCTCGTGGAACTGATCCAGCAGGCTGGCGGCCGAGCTCACGTCCGTGTTGATCTGCATGGCTGGAGCACGACATGAGTGCGTGGGGAGGTGCCATCGTGCCCCCCCGTCACCCCTCTGACCCATCGGGCAGCACCCCCCAAAGCTCTGGGCATCGCCACGGGCGAGCCCTGCCCTGCCCGCAGCACTCACGGGCACAAAGGGGCCGGGAGCCCGTCCACTGCTGGCTGGACTGGCAGACCCGCAGCGAGGTGCCCTGGCGCTCGTAGCCCCCGTCGCACAGGTACTCGCAGGTGGCACCGTAGTTGTTGCCGTCGGAGGTGCAGGAGATGTACCCGTTCTGCGGAGGCTTCAGGACGGGGCAGCGCCTCACTGCAGAGGGGGAAGCCGTGTGAGGCCGGTGCCCGGCAGCGGCCGTGCGGGCTGGAGCGGGGGCAGCGGCCAGCGGCAGCGCTCTCACCGTGGACGCGGACGCTGAACTTGCAGCTGGCGCGGTTGTAAGCCTGGTCGTGGGCGGTGTAGCGGATCACATGCTCTCCCTCGGGGAATTCGGAGCCGGGCTCCGGGCCCCGCAGCATCACCCTGACCCAACAGACGGGTTTCTCCATCAGCACCCCGGGCAGCGGCGCCCGGCACGGCCTCCAGCCCCCGCTGGCAGCGCCCGCAGCGCCTGTGCCCTCACCTCTTGATGACTCCGTCAGCAGAGTCCCTCACGCGGGGAGGGTCCCAGTAGACGGTGGCAGTCAGCTTGCCTGGCTCTGCTATGCGCTCCCGGGAGTCTGGACAGCGGATCTTGGGAGGCTCCAGATCTGCCCAGAGGGAGGAGAGGGATTCATGGAACCTGTGGATGCCTTGGCTGAGCTACGAGAGCGGCGCTGAACCACCCCAGGCACCTCGGAGCCACCTGGACCTGCTGTAAAGCCAGCGCTGAGCTCCCCAGTCCCGGGCTGGGGGCTAGTGGCACTGCGGGAGCAGCAGGGACTGGGGTCCCAAGGGAGGGAGGTGCAGGAAATGTCCGGGTTGGGTGGGGGTGACACCTGCAGACACCCCAGCACGGGTGACGAGCCCCTGCGTGCCGCAGCAGCGTGGGGTGAGAATTTACCTACACAGATCGGCTCGCTCCCGCTCCAGCGCCCATCCTCCATGCAGACGCGGCTCCGGTCGCCCTCCAGCTGGTAGCCGGGCAGGCAGGTGTAGTCACAGCGGGAATCCATCTGCACGCCTGCCGAGCACACGTAGGAGCCCCGCAGCACCGCCGGCAGCACGTGGCACCGGATTTCTGGGATGGAGAGAGCCGAGAGGGGAGGGGAGCGGCTGCCGGCCGTGTGGGTGGGCAGAGCGGCCGCTGTGGGTGCCCGTGGGGATGCTGGCAGGGCGAGGGCCGGGGACACTCACGTCGGCAGTACGCCATCCCCGACCAGTGGCGGCTGGGCAGGCACTGGACGGCGCTGGGACCCAGCAGGCGGTAGCCGCGGGCGCAGCTCAGCTCGCAGCGTGTCCCCAGGCTGCTGCGGTAGGAGCTGCCCCGGGGAGAGTAGCAAGTGGCCTCTCCGCGGTGGATGTTGAGCGTGGCGCACCACTGGGGCACTGCGGGAGAGCAGGGAGGTGACGGAGGAATCTGCCGCGCCTCGGTTTCCCCACGAGGACACAAAGGATGCGTTGGGTGCTGTTACCTCGACGGTAATCCAGGGCAGGCTCGGGGGGCGATTCTTCTGCGTACACCTCGTTGGTGTGACTCTCCAGGTAGTAGCCGGACCCTGGGAGGAAGGAAGAGACGAGCAAGCTGCAGGACAGCTCATGGCCGCAAAACGTCCCGCAGCTGCCAACGAGCAATCCCAGCCCGGGCAGACCCTGTCCTTGGGGCTGCTGTCGAGGGTTAAACTGGGCAGACCGGGGGCAGGGAGTGCGCTGGCACCAGCCGCAGACTAAACAGCGGCAGCGGCAGCCGTGGTTGCGGCAGGAAACGGGCGCTGGCGCGGAGGGGGCTGGCACCGACCCCCAGCTACGTGCTGCCGGCAAGTCCTTCCACCCGCTCCCATGGCACCGCCACTGCCACGGGGCATCCCCAGGGAGGGAAGAAAGCTGCCCTTTCCAGCCTTTTCCTGCCCTTGCCTGCCCTTTCCGGCCCTTTCCTGCCCTTTCCGGCCCTTTCCTGCCCTTGCCTGCCCGTCCCCTCACCGAGGCAGGGATGGCGAGCGCCGGGGGCTGGTGGGGGTGCAGCCCCTCGCCCGTGCTCCAGGGAAGGATGGAGCTGCTGGAGGGGCTCGGCCGGAGGTGCTGGCCCCTCGCCACCCGCCGGGGCCCCGCGGATGGGGTGAGGACAGCCATCCTTGCGGCCGCACCGTGCCTTCACGGGCAAGTCCTCGCCGGTGGGGAGGGGGCCGAGCAGGGGGAGAGGCTGACGTCCTTCCCCGCGGCCCCTCGGCGCCTCGGCCGGCCGCGGCATTCCCCAGCACTGAGCTCACGTTTCCGCCGCGTTTCCGCTGGCCCCCTCCTCGCCGCCCGGCCGGCGCACCACGCTGCCCGGGGCACGGCGGGGATGCTCGGCCCGGACACCGGGAGAGGCGGCGGCCCCGCCGCGCCCGCACCCAGCGTTCCCTTGCCTCTGCTCCGGGTTTTGGGAAGGGGATATCCGCCGCGGCCAAGCGGAGCCGTCACGGGGAGGAAACTCCATTACAAATCTTTCCAAAGTGAACTTTGCTGTGGAGCGGCTCGCCACCGCCCCCCACAAGCCCGCCCGTTTTCACAGCGCGTTTGTCCAGCTGCCCGTTCACGCTGCCACGGATCCTGGGGGAGCAGAGGAGCAGGGACGGCACCGTGGGGGCGACCGTGACCTGGGGAACGAAGCTGTTTCCCGGGGGGCTGCCAAGACTCCCGCCGGGGCCCTGGGGACAGAGAGCACCGTGTCCCCGCAGGCAGATGTGCCATTTAATGGTGATGCTTCCTTCTACTGCCAGCGCTGCCTTTTCCTTCTCACCTGGGGCCAGCTCAGCCCGGCTGCACCGGGCAGGAGCATCCCCAGGCGCGCTGGCAGCATGGCCAGGGGACGGGATGGGAGCAGGGACGGGGGAAATGGCCCAAACAAGGCCCGTGACCTGGTGGCCCAGCCAAGGGGCGGTCGGGACTGTGGGCTCCGTGCAGCGAACATCTGCGGCCGATGGCCCCGAGGGAGCAGGCAGGCAGCGGGAAGCGGCGCTCCCGCGGGCGGGGGTGTGAGGAAGACAGGCTGGTTTTCTGCTCCTCCCTGGATGTCTGCCAGCATCCCCTCCGTTCCTCCCTGTACCCACAGCTCACCCGCACAGGCACCCCCTCCTCAGGCACCCATGCTCTCCCGGCATCGCTGTTCCCGGGCACCCTCCATCCCTCCCCAGCACGAGCCCTCAGCAGGGGCAGAGCTGCGCAGGATGCCAGCCCAGGAGCGCGCTGTGCCGCGCACCCGGCACTCACCTTCGTGCCACGTGGATGACACCAGCCCGGCAAGGACGAGCAGCAGGACGGGGGCTGCCTCCTGCGCCATCGCGGGCAGCCGGGGGGATGCGGGGGGCAGCCCACCTCCGTGCTGGGGCCGGGAGCAGCCGCGAGCCCTGCCGAGGATGGAGAGGGGCTGGAGGCGGGATGACGGCCCCCTCTGTCGCCTTGTCACCGCACAGATGTCTGTCCCTCCTGCCTGGCCGCTCTGCTTGTGCTGAGCAAACTTACTTTCCCCCTTGGCTGCCCATCCCAAACATTCAAAAGCCGTGAGTCAGGCCCAAAATGATGAGATTGTAAAAAATAATAAATCCCAGGATCGCCCGTTTTCCAACGCGCCTCCTGCTTCTCCGGGGCTTTAAAAGGTTGTAAGAGGCTTTCTTCTGCAAGCAGAAGAGCCAGGAGCTTGTTTGGACACAGGAGAGAGCCAAACCGAGCCTGTGCCAGCCCTGACGGGCTCCGGGAGCGGGGGCCTGCAGGGACGAGCACAAAACCGCAGGAGCCGGGTCCCCTTTCCCCCCTCCTGCGGGA
>VYZP01010473.1:135-15957 GCA_013400635.1 Hypocryptadius cinnamomeus | reverse complement strand
CCCTGGGGGCAACGGGGAAGAGCCCTGGGAGGAATGGGAATGGGGGGGAATGGGGGAGAGCCCTGGGGGGAATGGGAATGGGGGAGAGCCCCAAGGGGAATGGGGGAGAGCCCCAGGGGGAATGGGAATGGGGAGAGCCCCAGGTGGAATGGGGGAGAGCCCGGGGGGAATGGGGGAGAGCCCCAGGCTGCCAGCAGGTGGGAATGCTGCCCTGGCCCAGGGTGTCCCCTCTGACCTCTGTGGCACCTGCATCCCCTCACAGCCTTTGGAGTTTGGCAGATGCTGGGTGAGGTGGGGGTGCCATGGCAGTGGTGGTGGGAGCAGGGGTCAGTTCCTTGGTGTGACCAGGCTCCCCAAACGTGCTTCCCACTGCAGCTGCACTGCTGCGGGGTGCAGAACTACTCTGACTGGGAGAGGACTGAGTACTTCAGCCAGAGGGGCATCCCCCGCAGCTGCTGCAAGAGCCAGAACGACTGCTCCGAGCAAGATCTGAAAGACCCAAACAAGGCCAAGCTGAAAGTGTTTGTGGATGTAAGTTAAGCTCAAAAAAATCCACCTGGTCCTGGAGATGGGAAGGGCAGGGATGGGTGTGAGGAGGAGGGCTAGTCTGTCCCTGGCAGGCTGGAAAGGAGAACTGCCCTATCGATGCTGATGTTCAGTGGCCCAGGGACTCCCCTGGAGTGGGTAAGGGTATGGAATCCTCCCTTCTGTCTGAGGTTCCCCCACACCTTCCTTCAAGATGAGGACCCAGCCAGCCCCAAGCACGGCCTTTGGGGTGTGTGTTTTGAAGAACAGGTGAGTAAGGAAGCAGCTTCCCAGCAGAGTTTGTTTCGGCTGTGCTGACATCTCCAGTCAGTGCAAAGTCCTGACCCGGTGGTGAGGGCGTGTGACCTCATCCACAGGGATGGCTGAGTGATGCAAGGGTTCCTCTGATGAGTCACCTGCCTCAGGCTGGGAGCAGCCCAAGGGCAGTGCTCCCCTTGATAAGGCATCTGGCTGGGAGACTGGAAATGGCTTTGCTGAGGCCTGGCAGGAGGGGTCAGCCAGGACCTGCTGCTGCCAGCACAGGAGATCTTCCCCTGGAGCTGAGGGTGCTTTGGGGAGGAGCCGGTCTGTACCCCTGGGGGTGGAAAGCACTGGATCCACGTGCTTGCTGTGCTTCCTCTGCAGGGTTGTTTTTTCCTGGTAACGTCAACAATGGAGTCCAAAATGAGCGTTGTGGCTGGAATCTCCTTTGGCATCGCGTGTTTCCAGGTGAGTCTCCCTTGTGTGGCTCGGGAGGAGGGCAGAGTGAAGCTAGCATGTCTCCAGAGGAATTTAATTCCAGTGCAAAGTCTGGTGTGTACAAAAGGCACGGTTGTTTCCAGTCAGGGAGGAGCAGCTGCTCTGGATTCCCCTTGGGTTTAATCTGACTGCTGTGCAGGCCCCAGTCTCTTACCCCCAGGGCTGGAGCCCCAGCTCTGTTTCCTTGAGGCCAGGTTTATTTGGGAAGATCTCTTCTCTGAAACGACAGACTCCAAGAAAAAACAAACGGGGAAGGACAAACTCTGCGCCTGCTGTTGGCAGGGATCAAATCTGTGCCCTTCCTTTTCTTACCCACCCACACTGATATCAGGAGGGTGTTTGGCATCGCTCTCGTGTGGTGGGGTCACCGTGAGTGCCACTCTGGCACCACTTGTGCTGGTGGCTGACCACCCTACCGTGCCCCAATGTCTTCTCCCCCAACATCTCCTTCACTTTATCGTGCAGGGCACTTCCTGCAGGAGCCACAGCAGCAGCAGCAGCAGCAGCGTGCTGGCCAGCCCCAGCTCCAGCAGCTTCATCCCGGCAGGAAGCGGGAGGCCCCTGCCCCCAGCGCAGCCAGCCGGGCGCTGACGCCACGCTGGGGCTTCCCGAGGTGCTGAGGGCTTTCTGAGGGCTGCAGGATGTGCAGCTGGCCCTCCTCCAGCTGCTCCGTGGAAGCTTGCTGGGCTCTGGTGCTGGGCAGCCAGCCCTGACTTAGGAGGGGCTCAGATTCTGCCTCCCCTTGACCCAGCAGCCAGCGGCCGTGGCGTGAGCGTCAAGGTGCTGCTGGCCGGGACTGGGGCTGGGGAGCAGGAACCTGCTGAGATACTCAGCTGTATGAGCTTGTCACTGTGTGTTTTCTGTAACAGATGGTCTGATGTGGGGAGAGGTGGGAGCCTGCAGCTCGTGGTACCGAGTGCTTCGGGCGAGCCCGAGAGCCGGAGCTGCTCTGCCGTGCCCACTGCTCCCCGGCTGGGCTGGGCTGGCTCTGGGCTCACTGAGATGTGGCTGGTACACGAGTGGTGAACTGTACACACGCTCCCAGCTGCAGCATTATCTCAGCTG
Organism: Hypocryptadius cinnamomeus; assembly: GCA_013400635.1. Classification (NCBI taxonomy): domain Eukaryota; kingdom Metazoa; phylum Chordata; class Aves; order Passeriformes; family Zosteropidae; genus Hypocryptadius; species Hypocryptadius cinnamomeus. The sequence goes on along the minus strand of VYZP01010473.1, from coordinate 13,608 downwards.
ATGGCAGGCTTAGGAATTGTAACCAACTCCTAGCTTTTATTGCCCTTTCAGCAAGCTTGGCTGGGTCACGCCTCTGGCAGGGACCCGTTGTGCTGATGTGCCTCTAACTTGGCTTGTGGAGGTCAGAGTCGTGCAGGATCTGGCCCTGGAGTCTGCACAGGTGCTGGAGGCTGTGTTGTGATAACAGCACCTTCCTGATGTGAGAGCAGCAGCCTTGCTTCCCCAGTGTCCTTGCACAGGGAGAGGTGCTGCCGCTCTCCCGTGGCTGTGTAATTGGCTGTGACGCTCCTGGTATCTGTGTAATCTCTGCAATTACCATAAAACAGTCCATGCTTGGTGAAGCAGCCTGTAATGGGATGGGAGCTGGAGCATCTCTTGTGAGGAGCTTGTTTAGTTGGTGCTGCCAGGATCCTGTGCTTCAGCCACTTTTGGTGATTCTGAAGCAGGGTGCAGCAGCCCTTGTTGTGGTTTGTAAACCCCACTGTCCATCCTTGGATTTCATAAAACCCTGGATCAATTTGTCGGGTTTTCTCCTGAAAACACCTCTCCCTGGTTTTGGCTGCCTCTGACATGCAGGGTTTGTTTTTCTCTTTTTCAGTTGATTGGCATCATTCTCTCCTGCTGCCTGTCCCGGTACATCACCAACAATCAGTATGAGATGGTGTAGCTGGCCCCCAGCGCTCTGTGCCTGTGGCTGGGTATGTCTGTAAGCCTGGTGGGCTGCCTCTGCCCCCCTGGCTGCTCCTGGTCACCCATGGGGTGGGGGTACCACATGGGGGGGATTTAGGGTTAGAGGGCACCTGCAAGACCATTTCAGCCTGTGTCATTTCAGCCTGTGTCATTTTACCCTGGGTATAGATCCATCCTCTCTGCTAACACCCTGCTGTGTGCATTGCAGGGAATGGCTGGGGAGGATGCCTCCACCTCCAGTTTTCCTCTGGATGCCTCGTCGTGAAATCTTGCTTTGAACTGACTGATCTTCTTCTCAACTAGCTCATAGAAAGGAGTGCAGCAGCTGTCCTGGTGCACTCAGGGACTTGTCCTGACACTCCTCTGCTGTGCCACCGCCTGGGATAATAATTGGTGTGGCTGTGGTGGCTGCAGCCCCTGGTTCTTACCCCGAGTGCCACACTGTGCTGAACTGACTGTGCTGGTGGCCTCCTGGGTGTCCCAGTGCTCATCTTCAGTGCCTCCACTGGGAAAGAGAGATGCCTCCCCTTGCCTCGGGGTGCCCCTTGACGTCCCCTCAGTCTCCAGACACAGTTGTTCTTGAGATAGGGCCGTTAAACACAGTCCTGCCTGCCTGAAGCCTTGGCTCAGCAAGGTTGTTGCCAAGCTGTCTCCTCCCTCCCCTGGGTTTTATATACTTTTTTATAGCTGTACTTCTTTAAATACGGGCTGTAGTGGTTCTTTGTAAGCTGTAGTGAGGTTTGGTGATGTAGCTCCTGGTGCCTTTACCTTGGTAGGTGTCCTTGCACCGATTCAGCTGTGACTTGATTGTCAGTATTATATGCTGCTTCAACTCATTTTATGTATTGAGTAGAATTCTTTTTGTCTTGAGACACAATAAATATTAAGATATTTTACTCTATGAAACCTCCTTGACTTTTCTTTTCATGTCTGGAAATTCCTCTGCTTGAAGAGCAACAAGTCCCCCTGGGGCTGCTCTCCTCACTCTGGGCCAGCAGGGACCTCTGGCCACTGCAGTTTGCATTCCTCCAACGTGCACTGGTGCACTTCTGCTTGCAAATAACTTCTGTAATTGAATTTTCTTCATAACAGCGGTTGTGTAACAGTGCTGGAGCACAGGGCCTGGAGCACCCCAGCCCAGGAGCAGGGTGGGTAACTTCAGCCCAGTGTGGAACCATCCTTGGCCTGCTGGCCGCTGGCTTGGAGCAAAGGGCAGGGCAGTGCCAGGCCCCAGCTGCTCCCCAGGGCAAGAAATGTGGATTTAAGCCTTCAGATTAATTTGTTACTGCTCATTTTTGGGCTGTTTTGTCAGCAAGCCTCTGCCTTTGTGAGCCTGGTGCTGCAGTGAAGCAGTGAAGCACCCCTCTGCCAAGCTTGGGGGAATTTTGGGTCTCAGGGACCAAACTCAAACGAGCTGTGTCTGCCTGGCTGTGGGGCTGCCTAGGGAGGAGGCAGGTGTAACCAGAGCAGTGTAGCCTGGGGTAGCAGTGGTGGCCCTTTGTCAGTGCCACCGCTCTGGCCAAGGCTGCCTGGGTGCTGGGTGAGCTGCCCCAGCCCAACAATGACCTGCTGTGGGCCAGCCTGGCTGCTGAGGGAGGAACCTGGGGGGAAATGCCCCAAATCTCGTGTTGCATTTAGCCCAGGTGAGTAAATCAGCCTGCTGTCAGCTCCTGGCTGGCTGAAAGCCTCCTGGCTCGGGATGGCGAGGCAGAACGCGTCAGAGCAGGGGAGCTGGGCTGGAGAACAGCTGAGGGCACTGGATGGATGGATGGATGGAGACAGGGCAGGGACACGTGAGAAGCAGGAATGGATTTGGATAAACCCATTGTCATCTTAAAGCCTGCACAGAGGGAAGGACCCTGCCCTGCTCTCTGCCCCTGCCCCTGCAGGCAGATTCCTTCCTGGGGCAGCCAGTGGAGGTGGTGCCAGGTGGATGGGAATGGTTCTGGCAGAGGCTGGCACAGGGAGCCTGGAGGTTTCCAAGCAGCTGCAGGAAAACCAGCATGGGTTGTGCAGGCTTGTGCAAGCCTGCTCATCCCCACAGGCAGCAGAAGCACTGCAGCCATCAGGGGGTGTGGATCTTACCTGGTGAAACAGCACTGATGTAGACAACTCACTTTAGTTTGGAGAGATGTTCTGGACGTGCAGGCATGTGCTGGGGGAGGTGCCAGGCAGACTTGGGACACCAGTGTCCGGGCAAAGGCGTTGGGTGCACCTTGGTCACCTGCCTGGACACCCTGAGCAGGGATAGCAGCATTGCTAGCTGGCCCCAGGGCTCTGGTTGTTTGCAGCAGCTGTGGCTGGGTGGGTTTCACACATCCCCTGCTGTGTTTGCACCTCCCCTCTCAGCAGGATAAATGTCTCAAGGGACTTGCCAGAAAGGCTTGGTGTCCCCGAGGCTGGTTGGTGTCCCTTGGGATGCCATGTGGGGAGCTCCCAGTTTTTAACCACTTTGTCAGCGCAGCCATGAACAGGGAGAAAGGGAACTGCCCTCAGAACGTGCTCACCTCCCCATGGGAGCTGCAGGGATGTGAGGGGGGTCTGGCAGCCCTGGGGACGCCACACCTGGCACCTGCCTCTCTTCCCTGCTCTGTCTGTACATTCCAGCCACGGCAGTGTGCTCCCCTGGTGACACTGAGGGTTTGCCTGGTGACACCTGCAGGATGTCAGAGCTCCTCAGCAGCAGCTGGCTCCCTGGGATGAAGTCTGGGACCTGGCTCTGGCATGAGCCCAAGGTCATGGGCAGAAGTGTGCCCAGGGGTGCACAGGGTTTTGGTGTAAGCCTTCGGCCCTGTGGCAGGCAGTGTCCTGCTCAGGGCAGCTGCAGTGCTCAGGACTTCTTCTCTCCTGCAGCTCAGGCTTCGCCCATTTGTTGGTGACAGGGCTGGGGACAGCTGGTGGCACCTGGGGTCCTCCACAGGGGTGGACTCCCTGTGACTTTGGCTGCTCGGTTCCTCGGGGAGCTCCTTGTGCCAGCTCCTCGTGCCTGTGCTGCAACAGCTCCGGAGGGGACCGATGGCACCCCTGAGCTGTCAGCAACAGCTGCTGAACGCGTCAGAGCAGGCTGGGACAGCAGGTGGGGACATGCTGAGCAGCCAGCAGCAGCAGCAGGGAGCACACCAGGGCACCTGAGTCACGGATGCTCCTGGAGGCGGCCACGCCATGAGATCATTCGCAGACCCATTAAGCATCAGACCGAGACTAAACCACTTTCCATTCTCTTTGCAATCGCTCATACAAGACGTTTATTGTTTGCCTCTCGCTGCTCAGCCTGGCTGCCGCACCGCCGGGCGTCCCGCAGCCCCGGCGGGCAGCGCAGGCTGCGGGGTGGCACCGGGCGGTGCCGCGGCCGGCAGCGGTGCGGGCTCAGCGCCGGGCAGTGCCCCGCTGTCGGTGCCAGCAGGCTCCTGGAGGGTGGCAGCGGGCACGGCCCGGCTACACCCTGCCCAGCATCCGCGCGATCCACCAGTTGCAGGGCATGATGATGCGGCAGATGACCCTGCCGCCCTGGTAGCAGTAGGGGTAGGGGTAGTAGCCCAGCAGGGGCTCGCAGACCCGCCGGCAGTAGCGGTTGGCACGGCGGCACTGGGCACAGCAGTAGCCTCGCTCATCCCACAGAGGGTGGAACTCCAGCCCGTTCTCCGACTGCCGGGAAGAGACAGAGTCAGAGGGGCTGTGTGGCTCACACCGGGAGCGGGGACAGCACAGCCTGGGAGGGCACTCTGGGCACCCCAGAGGAGGAGCAGAGCTCCCCGGGGACATGGAGACACCCCAAGGGTGTGCACAGGGCACCCCAAGGAGCACAGCCAGAGCACCCCAAGGAGCACAGCCAGGGTACCCCAAGGAGCACAGCCGGGGCACCCCAAGGAGCACAGCCAGGGTACCCCAAGGAGCACAGCCAGGGCACCCCAAGGAGCACAGCCAGGGCACCCCAAGGAGCACAGCCGGGGCACCCCAAGGAGCACAGCCAGGGCATCCCAAGGAGCATAGCCAGGGCACCCCTGACCATGGCCAAGACAGCCCAGGAGTGTGGCCAGGGTGGGGTTCTCTCACTCAGGGAGGGCAGGGCAGCCCAGGCTGGGGTTCTCTCATTCCGGGAGGGCAGGACAGCCCAGGCTGGGGCTCTCTCACTCAGGAAGGGCAGGACAGCCCAGGCTGGGGTTCTCTCACTCAGGTAGGGCAGGACAGCCCAGGCTGGGGCTCTCTCATTCAGGGAGGGCAGGGCAGGCTGGGGTTCTCTCACTCAGGGAGGGCAGGACAGCCCAGGCTGGGGTTCCCTCACTCACGTAGTCGTTGACGGGCAGGTCCTCCTCGGTGAGCTGCCGTGCCCGGCGCTTGGGCCCCGCCTGCGTGTCCTCCTCCTGCCGCTCGTGTTCGCTCCCCCCGTCCAGCCAGCTCTGGCTGTCTATCAGCAGCTCAGGGTCTTCTTCTTCTGCCCCTTCAAGGTTGGCCAGCTCAGGAGCTACAGGGAGAGTCCAAATGTTGCTGTCAATAACCACGGAACACGGGGACTAACGCAGCAGCAAGAATTAATGTCTCTACCAGAATTTGGTGCCGAGGTACACGAAAAGCCCACTGCAAACCAGTGCTCCATTGCCTCCTGCTCTCAGCCAGCCTGGGGCAGGGCTGAGGGAGATGATGGCCCATTCCATCCCCATGCCCACGGGTGGGTGTTGTTGGCACCTCCTGCATGGGGCTGTGGGTGTGTAAAAGCACATCCTCCTGGTGGGCTCTGCTGCCGGGGGGCGGATTTGTAGAGTCCCATCAAAGCAACATGATTTGGGGCAGATCATGCCCAGCTTCAGCTCTCTTAGCTTAGGAAAGAACCACAGCAGCAATAATTTCCTTTGCTGGGGAAGGTGCCAGACAGCCTTGGGACATTGCTGTCCTGGCAAAGGCTTTGGATGCACCTTGGTGACCCAGCTGGACTCACGGACCCAGGACACTGCTGCAGGAGTGTCTAACAGCAGGGACAAGGAAGCAGAAGGGGGACAGCAGTCGGGGACACCAGCCTCCCTCTGCACCAGGGAGCTCTGGTGCCCACCTGCCCTCCAGAGCACAGGTGAGCTGGCCAGTACCCGTGGGTGATGCCATGTGCCTCTGTGGCTGCAGAGCACAGGGAGTTGGCTCAGCAGGGATTTTTAAAGCGGCTCGTTCGGCTGGAAGTGGGTTAGAGAGAGCAGGTAATTACACCAGCACATCTCAGAGGCCACAACCTCTGCGAGGGCTCTGCAGTGAGCAGCTGGAGGTGGCAACCCCGCCGTGTGATTTAGATGCAGATGTCTGCTCACACTCTGATGTTCATGTGGTGACGAGAATTTAGGCGTCCCAGTTTCCAGCAGGGCTGCTTTCTTTGCAGGTACAAGGGATTATTTTTTTTTTCCCCTTGTTATGAGGAGGGTGGCCACTCTGCAAAGTGCAGGGCAGCAGGGAGCTGGCAGAAACAAGTGCTTTGTAGAGAGAATCTTCAGCCCCTGCTATTATCTTGGCCATGATCTCCTGTGGCCACAGGCAACACTGTGTTCATATCTGAGATGTACAAGGAGGCTGTGAAAGTGGGTTCTCACCATGTCACAGAGGGGGACATGGCAGGGGGGGCACAGGTGTGTGACAGGGCTGTTCCCAGTGAGAGGGCTCATGAGCCCCTTGGGGAGGAGATGGCTCCTTGTACCTGCTATTGGTGTGGGGTGGATCCAGAAGATGGTCACATTTTTGCAGATGTCAAAAATTTTGGAGTTCTTCAGGAATTCCTTGTTCTGAATGGGCTTTTCCCCAGGCACCCAGACCACAGACTGCTCAAAGTAGGTGGTGGTGATTTCTTGTCCCTGGAAGAAGAGCAAGACATTACCCTGGTGTGGTGAGACACCCTGTTCCCAGCACTGGCTGCTTGTCCTCCCCTTGGCTTAGAGGCACCTCTGCCCTCCAGAGAGCAGCTGGACTTCACCTGCCTTGGCTCGTGGTGCTCACAGGATGCACACGCAATACCCCGACAGCCCTCACCACCCTGCTCTCCTCTCTTAGTTCATCACCCAAGACCCTTTTCCTGCACAGTCCTCACTATCTGGGAGAGCCTTCTGGAGCCCCCTTAGTCATTTAAAACACAAGATTGAAACACCTCTGCTCTACTTTGCTCCTAGGATTTAATTCCTCTCTCCTTCTGCTACTGATTTTTTGATCGAACACTTTAATTTACTCCTCACAGAAATTCTTTGCACGGCTGTGTTCTGTAATTTATACCACATGTCTCTGCCGTTGCATTAGTCCATGGTGTGTTTTGGCAGGCACTTAGGGAGGGAGATATATAAAGATTATGGGATGGGTCTGCGCTGAGCTCTCTGCCAAGGCAACGTTCTCTGTGTTGGTGGTGGTAGCCCATAGAGCAAGCTGGCAAAAAGCGTTTTTCTCTCCAGAAGGCATCCAGAGCTGTATATCTCTTTTATAGAGCTTTTCCTCATGGCTTTGGGAAGTCATAGGAAGGAGCCAACAGAGCCTGACCCAGTCTGGGTCATTTTTGGAGTCTCTGGTGGAAGCAGCAGGGTCGGGGAGGTGCTGCCTGCAGGACTTGGCAGCGTGCAGGCTCCAAGAAGACATGACTGGAGCTTAAATCTACATTTATCTCACTGGGTTTTACATTTCAGCTCCCTACCCGGGGCAATGTTCTGCTAAAGCCTGGGAAGTTATATCCCTTTTACGACGGTAGCTGCAAAGATCTATTAGCTTCTTAGGGCATAATCAAAGAATCGGTGTCTGGGAATTTGGGTCATGATTCAGGGAAGTGTTTCTGCCCACGCTTCATTTCAAACACGTGTCCTGCCGACGATTTATCTGCAGCAGCTTCCCTAGGGGGGATTCAATCTGCTAACACCCGTCCTCTTGCAAATGGGGAGGCAGGAAGGCTGTGCCACCACCAGGGCCTGGGGATGGGCACGGGGACAAGGGGCCACTGCTGTCATGGGACTGAGCCGTCACGCCAGGTCACACTGTCAGGGAGGGGTTAAATCATGGAGAGTCCACACTTTGTTCCATGCAGCATGCAAGGCGTGAGGCTCCTTGCAGCAGGATGCAGGGCAGTTAAATGGGTGCAGGAAGCAATCAGGCACATCAGTGGGATGAAGGTCCACACAGGACAAGGAGGTGGCCCCAGCCTGGTGCTTCCCACCTCTCAGGTCTGCATGCCAAGAGTTTTGTCAATTTGCATTTCTTAAATGTAGCTGCTCATTTAAATCCCTTATTTCTGCCTCATTCTGTTTGAAAACATGAGACTCAAATCTTGGAGAAAACAATTTGATTGACTTTTTGGTGCTTGCTAATCCTGAGCTGCCTTACGACCTTTTGACTACAACAGGATTATTGTTCTTGATCTCTGCTATTGTGCTGAGAGGCTTTTGTCTGTTGCTTTCTAATCCCGTCTCTTTTCACTTGTTTTCATAAGCAATCCTCTGAAATAAGATCAGTTTATGAAGCGATCACAACTCATTATTTCTTTATTGCACATCTCTGGGAAGGCTGGAGCAGATGGGAAGGCGGCAGGAATGGCAGCCCCTATGCCAGGGAGAGGAGTGGATTTCACAGGGCAGAGGGGAGCCCTGTTCTAGTCACCTACCTCAAGCTCAGGGATCTTGGCCTCTGTCGTCTCAGGCAGGACTTTAGTCTGAGTTTTGATGAAACATTTTTGAAGTCCCACAAAGAAGATGCCGGTTATTCCCTACAGGATCAAAGCAAACACCCAAAAAGCAGTCAGGGCAAAGAGTAGGATGAAGAACCCATTGGAGGCAGGGTACAGCTAGAGGAGGAAGGCTTAGTCATATTTTTCCTGTTGCTATTTTTGTGCCAGTTCCGTTCAGCAGCGGTGCTAAGATGTACTAACAGGTTCTCATAAGGGATATTGCATTTTATGGTGTGGGAGAACTGGGCTTTTTACAAATATTTTAAGGCAGGTAGTAATAAAATTTTACTCTGCTCCTCTTCTCCTGATAACTATCGTGAGCTCTCATTATAATAAATTAAAATATGCAGAATAGCATCTGACCGTTATGGTTATATGAACATTCAGCCCCCAGTTCCTGCTAGGTTATTAGCTCAAAATTTTGCCATATGTCACTGCACAGGGTATTTCCCTACAAATTTTAATTAGGTTTCATAGAGAGCCTTCTTCAGTGTCATGAGGTTTTAATGCTCTCCAGACAGACAAATGCACTGGGCTCAGATAGACTGATGATCATTGCATTCCTTTGCAAGGGTAAATCCAATAACTAGCTCTGGCTTCTAAGATATATTTCACTGGAACTGAACCACGCCACTATTAAATACAGGTGGAAGCTTATGTAGATAGCACATCTCCTTTCCTTTGAGAGCATGCAGGAATAAATAGTCCTGGGACTTGCTTCAGGGACTCCACAGTGTCCTGCAGGATCCCATCAGTCCTGCTGCAGGACTGCAGGCTCTCAGGGACAAGCTGCCACACTCACGTTTTTGAAGTCATGGATCTCCAGGATCTCCTCACTGCCATTCCCGCTGCTGAAGGTCTCTGTCCTGGCCAGTGGGTCAATCTCCATCACAATCTTCTTCTTCTCACCATTGCTGAAGAACGTGTGCTCCATGTCATAAACCTGGGAGCCAAAGTCACGCGGGGGTCAGCTCAGCACCCTCTGGTTTCACAGGCTGTCCAGTGGGTGGACAGGCTGTGCTGGGTGTGTGACCACCACTGCTGGGGACCCTGCCATGGGTCTGGCTGCTCCCTCACAGCCCAGCTCGGAGCCAGAGCAATCACCAGGACAGCACGAGGGGAGGCAGCTCCCAGGCAGGAGCCTGGGCTGGGTGAAAGGGCAGGCTGCAGCCAGGACGAGGGGTAATGTGTGTCAAACCTGGGACGTGTGTCAAACCTGGGAGAAGATGTTCCTCACACACCTGCAGCAGGAGCTTTGCCCTAGCTCAGCCTTCGCTGGTGCTTTCTGTGGCATGAGCCTGCTTACATCCCAGGCTGGACTGAATTCTCGAACCCACAGGGACTTCATTCTCCCTGGTCTGCTTGTTCCACACTGCATCCCTGGCTGGTTTGCTCCATCACGGTGTCCCTGGCTCCCCTGCTCCACCGTGTCTTCCCCAGCTTACTCGCTCCATCTCTGTGCCTTCTGTTTTTCCTGAAAGGCAGAGGTAAGAGCCTCTCTGCCTGGAGGAGATCAAGGATTGCCTGCGGATCAAAGACCTCCTCGAGGGCTGCTGCAGCGCTCCGGGGCGTTAGCAGCCGGCTTCGCGGCGGTGCTCATCCCCGGGGAGCGGAGCCGGGAGCAGCAGCGCTCTCCCTCTCGCAGGTGCTCGCCGCACGCTGGCAGCCCTCGGTCCCTGAGGATGCCTGACCCTCACAGGATAAGTAGTGGCAGATGCTATTTGAAGCACAAAAACCATCCTGCTGGCGCGGCGAGAGCTGCCGGGCCCTGGGGAGCCTCGTTCGAACGGTGCTGAGTGGAAGTCAAGGGTTTGTGCAAATCCCCTCAAGTCCGCGGGGCAGGGAGCAGAGATGGAGGCACGGGGGTGGGAGAGCCCTGCTCATCCCACGGCATGGCCATGAACCAGGACAGGAGCATGCTGGCCCCTCTGGTGAGGGGCAGGAGCTCTGCCCTTAGTGCCAGCCCAAACCCCCTTTCACAGTCCCCTGGTTCCGGCACGTCCCTCCCCTTGGGGGTGCAAAGCCTCTTAGCAGTGTTCCCAGCATTGGTGTCCCCTGTTTGGCACCCACCTGGGTGCAGGACTGCCCGTGCAGACGGGAACTGATGGGAACATTCACCCCTGCTGAAAGGTCAGAGGAGCGATGTGTTCCTTGGCAGCCACGGACATCTCCTGACGGTCTGCAGGAAGACTTTGTAAAGATATACAGCTCTCCATGGATTTTATGATATGGTAAAACAGTCTGAAGCCTAAAATGGGTGGAAGGCCGCTGGTTTTGACTGACAAAATGCACACAGTGCCATTAATCATTTCAAGGAGGGCAGCATCCCGGGTGGCACCTTACCTTCAAGTGCCTCTCCATTTACAAAGAATGACTTTGGCCAGCACAGCAGCCAGCTAACCCACTTGGGCTTTGCCAGCTCTGTGCTGCTCAGAGAGCTATGAGATGTTTTATAGGGCTAAAAATGACACTTGCTGGTGAATGGTTGAAATATGTCCCTCTGAAGGCTGTGATGAACCCCTCGTTAGCTGAATCATCAGCTGTGCTGGCTGGAGGAGGCTGCTGTGCAGAGGGCAGAGCCGTGTCCAAGGCCACCCCTCAGAGGAACAACTCTTCTTTCAAGTTTTTTTCCACTCTCCAGTTGCATGAAGGAAGCTTGAAGGGTTTCATGTTCTTTAAAGAGTTTAATTCCCCTTGGCTGATATTTTTGAGCGTTACCAACTTCCAGCCCCCCTCCAGCCTGTTTGTCCTGAGGACTCCTGGGCCAGCTGGAGAAGCCCAATAGCCACAGGGACAGAGCAGTGCTGGGCTCAGGGAGTGTCTGTGTGCTGCAGGAACAGCTCTGCTTCCTCGTGACCTCACACCCTGCTTGCCTGCCCATCAGGTGTTGGGGAGTGCTGCATGGACTCCATCCTCCACCAGTGAGGACACCAAGGGCTGGGGCTCTGGATGTCCTTTCTGAGGCTGTGGCATTGTCTCTGTGCTGCCTGCTTGGAGAAAACCACCCCTCCAGGGGTTAACAGCCTCTTCCCCTCATGGCTGGCATGACCCCTGTTTTTCTAGGAACAGTAGAGACTTTATAATCGTCTTGGCAGGGTTCTGGAGGAACATATGGCTTTTATTGTTTTTCTTTTTATTTCAGGGGGTATTTATTTTTATTTGCTGATAAGAAGATAAAGTTTCCAGTGAGCAGGGTGCTTCCTCTGCCCAGCAGGAGGGCGGCCTGGCCAGGCTGGAGCAGCTCCAGGATAGTGCAGGGAGCAGACTGGAGATGCCAGCATGGGAAAAGAGGCTGCCTTGGCTGTGCACAGGAATTTTGGAGATGTTCTTAAGAGCCAGAAAAACCCACTGGTGATGGGGTGCAAAGCGGGGCCTCCTGGATGAGCACGGAAATTCGAAGGAAAGGAGGATGAGGGGCAGCAGGCAGGCTGTGGGTTTCAAGGGTAAATGATTCACTTGGGGTGAGGGATAAAAAGGGTTTTGGCAGCCCTGTCAGGATGCTGCAGCGGGCAGAGATGGCTGGGGAGGCACAGCCCTGCTGCCACCCTGACACGCTCAGCACTCACAGCAGTGCCTGGCTGCAGCTGGGAATAAAGGAGCCCAATCCAGTTAGCAGGAGCTCCTCCAGAAGCCAATCCGTCTCACCGTCCCTCACATTGCAGACACATTAAAGTAAGAAATATAATCCATGACAATCAATCACCACTGCGTCCTGGCTTTCTCTCCTCTTTATGCGGTGGCATAATGACTTTTCCACCGGTTTCTGGCAAGATAATTGAAATGAAATGGAAAATATTTTCTTACTTGTCATAAAATTTGCTGCCGGTGAAATAAGAGAAACTTTAACTCTTCATGGCATAGCTCCCATCCCCTGTAATTGTCAACTGGGGAAAGAACGCGGTGACAGGGGAAAAAACCAGCCTGCATGAAGCAAAAGCTAGTTATAAATAATACAAAGATTTTTAAAAGTCCCATGAATACCTGTGGTCTGAGAAAATGCATTTTGTGAAGTTGACTGGGTTTTGGAGAGCTGTTAAAAGTTTCAGCGAGTCAAGGGGAGGGGGACAGCTCCGTCTGGGGAAGCAACGCTCTGAAATGCCGGATCGAAGAGTTTTTACTTACTTTTCTGGGTGCTGGGTTCCAGAGGTATTTGACACCAAAAAATATCAGAATAAGGGCAAGGAGCAGCAGGCTGAAGAGCAGTCCGCAGAGCTGGTACCTGGGGCAGCTCTTCTTCCGCGGCTCGGCTGCCTCTGCCTATCCAAGGAGAAAGCAGCGCTAGCCGGGGTGTGCCGGGGCTCCCGGCGGGCGGAGGGCACGCACGGACCGGGCACTGCTGGCACCGCAGGGATGCAGGGGGCAAGGCAAGCCGTGAACTCACGTCCAGAAAGCGGCAGTCCTCCGGGCTGCGCCGAGCCGTCCCTCCCATGGTCTCCTCCGTGTGCGAGGAGCCAGCCCGCTCCGAGGTGGAGTCAGGGAGCCTCTGGCTGCACACGCGGTGGGAAGGCAGGGCCACGGCCACCCCCACGGAGGGACAGCCAGCTGTCCCCAGCGCTGCTGGCCCCTCGGCCTGGTGGCTGTCACACGCGGCCAGGGCCACCCTTCTCCTCTGATCTCTGCTTCTGCCCCACGCTTGGGCCCATGTGCCAATGGCTGGAGGTGCCCAGACTGCCGGTGCCCCATGAGCCTGGGGACAGGGACACTGCTGCACTGGCCTTGAGTGTGTGGGAACAGCCCGGGAGCTGCCAGTGGGGTCCCTGCATAGGAGGGGACACGGGATGGCAGGGGACATGGGATGGCAGAGGGACACGGCATGGCAGGGGGACACGGGATGGCAGGGGACATGGGATGGCAGAGGGACACGGCATGGCAGGGGGACACGGGATGGTAGAGGGACATGGGCATGGCAGGGGACATGGGATGGCAAAGGGACATGGGATGGCAGAGGGACATGGGATGGCAGGGGGACATGGGCGGGGGACATGGGCATGGCATGGGGACATGGGATGGCAGAGGGACATGCGCATGGCAGGGGGACATGGGTATGGCAGGGGGACATGGGATGGCATGGGGACATGGGCATGGCATGGGGACACGGGATGGCAGAGGGACATGGG
>VYZP01010469.1:0-18536 GCA_013400635.1 Hypocryptadius cinnamomeus | reverse complement strand
AGCCTTGTCAGTATTCCTGAACATTAACATTTTATGTTATTCATTGCAATTAGGGAAAACACATTTTCCTGTAAAGTTTTCATTGCCAAACATGATACAGATAATAAGACTTGCATCTAGAATGACAGAAAAAATGTAATCTCTCCGCTATTATCTTTAGCAAAATTTGCCTCTCAGAATAGCAGCCTGAAAGCTAATGTAAGCCATCTTCATGCCATGTGCAGGCCCATTAGACTGATGCTTTCAGATCATAAGTAAGCAGCTGCTTTGTAGACTATTTTAGACATTTGATTTTTCTTTATTCCGCAGCATTAATGTGTCAGTGTGTTACACAGAACACACATCCACCGCATGGTTCTGTGTGGAATCATAAATGCCTGTAAGACAGATTTCCACTTTGGATTCTTTACAATTTCCTGCCTTTCTTATCTCAGTTTATGCAACTACATAACTCAGTGCAACTGATACCCAGGTGGAGACAGTGTTCCAATGATATTTTGGTTTGTGATAATGTTATCCTTGGGACTACATTTTACAAATACAACCATTTTAAGCTACATGATACCATTTTACATCAGCTTATTTGAGATTCATATAGAATATTACTGTTCCCCTTTAGAAACACTGATGGTCTCACCATAATGTTTCTCCTTAGATGAGGAGGAGGAAGATGATGTGGTTGCACCAAAGCCATTAGTTGAACCTGAAGAAGAAAAAATATTGAAAAAAGAGGAGGAGGAAGAAGGTACAGTTCATCTCAAGACATTCTGAGAGCTGTAAAGAAAGTCATCAATATATTTTTTCACTTTTTGTTCTATTAATTTAAAACTAATTTTGTTGTTAAATACTAATTAGCCAGTAAAACATAAATTGCAAACATTATTAAAAATCATGATAAATACTGTTTTTCTTTCTTGAAAATAATTGGTAGAAGCGTGCGGTCCAGAAAATGTCTGTATAAATTTTTTTCAGCTGCCCCTCATGAACTCACAGAGGAGGAAAAGCAACAAATTTTGCATTCTGAAGAATTTTTAAGTTTTTTTGACCACTCCACAAGGATTGTTGAAAGAGCCCTTTCTGAGCAAATCAACATTTTCTTTGATTACAGTGGAAGAGACTTAGAGGACAAAGAAGGGTAATGTGAATGTTAAATACTTTTCTGTGAATTTCCAATACTTTTAATTGAAAAAGTGATCTAAGATTAATATCTCCTAATTGTCTTTATAGAGAGATTCAAGCAGGAGCAAAACTGTCCTTAAATAGGCAGTTTTTTGATGAGCGTTGGTCAAAGCATCGTGTTGTCAGTTGTCTGGACTGGTCATCTCAGGTAAAAAACAATGCTTAAAGTAAACAGTTAACTTTGTAAATTGTTGTAGTTCTGTGCATTTGATTCCCATAAAAGCACAGTTGATACAGGCTGTATTTCTAAAGGTGTTCCTTATGTGCTCCATGGTTCAAAGAAAGTAGACAGAGCTGTTAATCTTTTGTGAAAGGTAGCAAAAGATTCATACTGTGAAGAAAGTTGGTTTTGGTTTATGGACTGCTTTGTAGAGGTAACTCAACTTCACTAAAAAGAAAGCTCACTTAAAAGTAATGGGTTATAGGTTTAAAAGAAAGTTATGATGAGAGAGCAGGACTAATGTGTATGTTGATGCTGATGTCGGAGCTAAATTAGCAACAATTGCAGTTTTAACTGACAATTTTTCATGCCTTTATAATGCAAGGTGGTTTTTTAACCCTATTTTGGCAAAAGAAATCAGATTCTAGGATTATCTGGACCATTAGCCAGTCATCTTGCTTACTTTGAGTCTTTTTCACTTACCATACAGTATCCAGAATTACTTGTAGCCTCTTACAACAACAATGAGGATGCGCCTCATGAGCCGGATGGGGTGGCCCTTGTATGGAATATGAAGTACAAGAAGACTACCCCAGAGTATGTCTTTCACTGCCAGGTATGATTCTGTCTTGGGAGGGATTTTATGTTGATGAATTTGGACAAGTACCTTCCTTATGTTTGTCAATATAATAATTTCATTGGGCTGGCATTTGCTTTAACCACATTTATTTGCCAACAGATGTTAATAGCTAGACACTTCAGCTGAGAAATACTATTCTGTTCCAGAATTTCTGACATCATTCAGAATTCAGTCTTGTTTGAGAACTCCTTTTCTTTTTTTGTTTAAAAAACAGGACAACTTTCTTGTGTGATGGTTGAACCACAAAGGTTTGTATGTGAGGGGCTTGAGTCGGATTGTATACTACAGCTTAGTTTACTGAATAAAATGAAGACAGCCTGAGGAAATGGAACAAGGATGAGAACTAGAAACATATGCATCAAAAAAAAAAGGCAGATGGAGATTTTCTAGTAGTTTTCTGAAAGATAAAAACATGCAAATCTCTTCCATTATGCCAAGCCCAAGATATCCACGTTTTTCCTATCATTTTGGAAAATTACACAGTTGAATCAAAATTTAACCTCATTGTCACATTACTGTCAAAGCCCAGATTGCAAAAGTAACTCTGTTATATCAAAATGTATTTCTACATTCTCTAAGAAGTAATGACTACAGAATGTGGCAAAACATTATTAAAATCTTGTGTGTTACTGGACTTTCCTTTGCTAATGAGCTATGCTAAGAGGCATACAGATGTATGCATGTGAAAAAAAAGAGGAGGAAAACTTCATTTTATAATTATAAATTGAAACAAAAAGACTGTTGAGAGGTTACAAAGGGTGGGTGAATCCTTAAGTAATTGGGTAGTGAAATAATGTATTGAATAAATTTAGGCAAAGAAGTTGTTCTGAGATTTGGCCTCATTGCCTTTAGTTTTCGACATAGTGCCACTGAATGATCGTTCGTGTATTTTGTTGTTTGTGTTTGTTCCTTTCAGTCTGCAGTGATGTCAGCTACATTTGCAAAATTCCATCCCAATCTGGTGGTTGGTGGCACATACTCGGGCCAGATAGTGCTGTGGGATAATCGCAGCAATAAGAGAACCCCAGTGCAGAGAACGCCGCTGTCAGCTGCTGCTCACACGGTAGGAGGTGAAACGTCTTCAAGGACTGTGCCCTGTTGAGATGTGTTTAATGTCTAGGAAATTCTGTCCAGTGCACTTGACTGGCAATGCTTAAATGTTTATGTCCATATTTTGACACTTAGGAACCAGGCTATTAATAAAAATCAGAGTGTCAGAAGAAACAAGTATCAGTTTTATAGGGGAGTATCATTTGTACTTTTGATTGGGATCAACCTTTTGTGCTTTGTTAAATGGTGAAGTCGTATATTTTGCTGTACAATAATTATACCAGAACTGGTTATTACTTCTAAATTCTTTTCTGAAAATATTTTGTTTCTTAGCACCCAGTGTACTGTGTAAATGTTGTTGGGACCCAGAATGCTCATAATTTGATTAGTATCTCAACTGATGGGAAAATATGCTCTTGGAGTTTGGATATGCTTTCCCAACCACAGGTAAGATAACTTTATATATATATAGTGTCTATTCTAGATTAATATTTTATTAAAAATTCAGTTGATCTAATAAATATTAATCAACACTTTCCCAACACAGGTAGCTTGATATTTGATAAAATATTTCCCCACCTGTGGAATAAAATGTTTTCTGTTGTTTCTTTTGTATAGTTTTGGTGTACTTGTGTTAGTGGTGAACACAAATGTAGTAAGAAAACCTCCTTATTCCTGCTCAGTGTATCCAAGTAAAATAAAAAGTCTTCTATTGTGAAATCGAAAAGATTTTGTAGGTGTTAATATTTATTTTTATGAAGTAAATTGCTGATATTTTCACTACAGGATAGCATGGAGCTGGTTCACAAACAGTCCAAGGCTGTGGCTGTTACCTGCATGTCTTTCCCTGTTGGAGATGTCAACAACTTTGTTGTTGGCAGTGAAGAAGGCTCAGTGTACACTGCATGCCGTCATGGCAGGTGAATACAAACTTTTAATTCTTCAAAGGAAATAAAAATAGTGAAAGGATGAGCTCCTGCATGCTTTACATTCAATTTTTTTTTAAGTTCATAGTTTCTCCTTTGCACTAAATGAGTGCAGAGTATCCCTGTCTGAGTTCCAGCACACTTTTTCCTGAGTAAGAGCTTCATTAAAAACAGAAATGGTTAGAATATTGGATTGGTGTTATGAGTTGTTTGTGTTGATGAGGACAGCATAGGTCACTGTGGTTTTATTCATTTGAATTGTAGCAGAACATTCCAAACTTCGTTTCAGTGTTGTAGATAATTGTACAGTAACATCACGCACAGATCTTCAATTGGCTAGCTGTTCTCCTGCTGTTCAATCTATTTTGAAATTGTCTGACTGTATCTTATCAATTGCTTTCTTAAATACAATTGAGTGTCCAGGTTTCATCTCAAATACACATCACCTTGCTGCACAGCTTTTTTGGTACCAAAATACCCAAAATTGTATCACTTTTGTGTAACATCCTTCCCATCTGTTTCCCTCCTTTTTCATCACCCCTGATAGGAGGCTATTAGGGATATATTGTTACTGGTTTATGTCTGAACCTCAAGCCCTTAAAGTATATGCAACTTCTCTTAATTTAATGGGAGTTTCATGCTTATTCCTGAGTCTGGATTTTATTCTTTGTATGAATTGAAGTTGTAGCTGGAGGAGGACAACGTAGTTAAATGTGTGGACTGGTACCTGAATGAGTCTCCTGTCCCTAGGATATACTTTGGCACTTACAGTTAGTAGAAAATACATGTTGAACTTAAGGTGTGTTTTCAAGCCTGGTCTTCTGTCATCCTGCTGTGGTGAAGCCTTTTGCAGTGAGGTAACATCCATGTAAGGCAGCAAAATCTTCTTGTGGCTGTATTTAAATTGCATTTCAGTGCTGTCTCTGTCTGCAGATGTTTGGTTTTCAAAGCAATTAACCTTGGTTGTATATTCTGAAACAGCAAAGCTGGAATCAGTGAGATGTTTGAAGGACACCAGGGACCAATCACAGGTATCAACTGCCATGCAGCAGTTGGACCTGTAGACTTCTCACATCTTTTTGTCACCTCTTCTTTTGACTGGACAGTAAAGCTTTGGACAACGAAGGTAACTTAGATAGTTCAGTGGTTTTCTTCATAGCCCTTGACACAAGGTGGTGCTATAATGTAAGCTACTTAAGGAAGTTCACAAACCTGAAGTCAAATTGTGTGGAGTTCTGGGGTTCTTAGCTGCAGTCCTGCAAAGAGGAGACAGCTGATGAGCAGAACTAAGATTAACAGCATAAAACTTCGCTTTCAGCTTGCACATCATTTGTGTATTTCTGATCCATTCTTTTCAACTTTTGCCCTTTGTTATCAACAATGATTACAATGTAATCAAATGTAAATCATGTTATAAAGTCAATTACCTCATATATTCATAAGGCAAATGTTTTGCTACAATTTTGTGGAGGAATAAGGGACAGCACCAAAACTAATGTCAGTTAAACTTGATGAGGCTCACAGTTGAAATATCTGTCACTGCCATTGCCAGAATTACTTTTTTCTCTGTTAGTCTGATGCCCTGAGGAATGCAAAGCAGAGGAAGCAGAGTTAAAATCTCTGTGTAATAGTCACTGAATTATCATTGGCTTGATTTGCAAGATTCTTAAAGCATTAAATTTACAATTTATAATTGGCTTGCTATTGATTGTTTTATAGTAGCAGCCAGAAAAATGGCTGCATGGTTTGGAAAGCATACCTTTAATAATAAAAAGCATTAGGTTTTGGCTGATTTTTCCAGTGGCATTTTTTAAAGCAAGTCAAAATGCAAATCACTTTTTACTTATTGCTGGTAATACTGTTAAGTTCTGTATTTTGCTTTACCTGTTAGTTTTATAATTTTGAAATGTAGGGTTTGGGTATCGCATTGTTATCTTTGCTTCTTTTCAGAATAACAAACCTCTCTACTCCTTTGAAGACAATTCTGATTATGTTTATGATGTGATGTGGTCTCCAACACACCCTGCCTTGTTTGCCTGTGTGGATGGGATGGGCAGGCTTGACCTGTGGAATCTCAACAATGATACTGAGGTGAGAAGTCAGGTTAACTGTTAAATGCAGCTGGAAAATTTTATGTACTCTTAAAAAAAAAGTTGGGTGTTTACCAAAGTTTGTGGAGTTTTTTTTACCACAGCTTGTTTTTTTGTTGTTGTTTTTAAATATTCTGTAGTTCCAGTAGTTTCTGTGTAGTAGATAGCATTCTTTGATTACAGGGTTACAAAAGATTCCTCTTAACGAATAACAGCAGTAATTAAATTGTTTTACCTATAACACGAGAGCAGAACATCTGTTGGTGCAACACTGATCCATGTTGTGAAAGTGATTATAGACCTCCCACCCTGAGGCCTTGTCATCCTACAGTTCAAGAGTGTGAACAAACCTGTTACCACACACCACTGCTGTGCCTACTGCCACAGTAATACTGCAGTGAAAGTGCCATTTGTTTCTAACTTAGTGAATGGAATGTTTGCTTTTCTGGTGTGGGTTATAAACTTTATTATAGTGGAAACCTTTTCCAAGGTTTGCAGGAGGAAGATCAGAGGAGAAACCTGACAGATACTTAGTACTTAAATTTCACCATCTGAAAAGTACATATAGAAGAAAGTTGTAGGAGCATATACCAGCCAGTGGCTTTAAATTGGAATTACCTGTTCTAGCCTTTTGGCCAGGGCTTGATCTGCCAAAACAGCTGCTTTCATCCCTGTCCTCTGTCATAATCTTCCTGAGATCCTAGAGTGCCTCGTCACTGCCTGAAAGCGTGTCTGGGCCTCCTGTCCCACAAGAAGGGTGCAGATGTGCCTTTTGATAGCAGATGTTTGTACTTTGGCCAAGGGACAGATGTGTTGTTTTGGTCATGTCACTGGTGATAGCTTAAGGCCACTGAGGTGTTTGTGTTGTGAACAGTGTCTTTGATCTGCGTGCCATGCACCGGTTGCAGTGTGGGGCACTTCTTTTGCTGCAGCACAGATGGCCTAGGTGTGTTCTGTTATCTCTAGCTTATGGATACCTGATGCATTTTTAACAATGTGTTTCAAATTGGTGCAGGTGCCCACTGCAAGCATCACCGTGGAGGGCAATCCTGCTCTGAACCGCGTGAGATGGACACATTCTGGGAGAGAGATTGCTGTGGGTGATTCAGAGGGACAGATAGTTATATATGACGTGGGAGAGGTATGTATGTCATGCATTGTGCAAAGTATATTGCAAGCACTTGGGTTTCTTTACTTAGCACCTTGCTTTTCATTTTTTTCTCCTGTCATTTGAGGAAGAATAATTAGGTTTAATTTGTATTTTTGAATTTACATTTCCTAGCAGTGTTTTATTTAAGGTGTTCTAGCGTAACTTTTTAGCATGCTGCCATCCAGACAAAAAGAAAAAGCTTTACTGTTATAGGCTGGTGAAATAAAACTCAATGTTTTTTGTAATAGAAATTTTATCTTCTATGTAACTGTGGCACGTGTGCATTCTGATCCTAGCTTGAGAAGTAACAAACAAAAAATTTTGCAGTGGAGCAGCCTTGATTTTGTTCTTGGAGGGAAGCAGTTGCTCTTGCAAGTATGTGTACTGCAGCAGTACCTGGCTAACGGATGGGATGGGGACATGGCATTAGCATTCCCTTTGAAGGCAGTCTCTCAGGTGGAGATACATAGCACAAGCTTATAATAATATCATTTTATACTTCAGTGCAGGAGTCTCAAATTCTGCTTCTTTAATAGTTAGAGCTTAAATTCTGCTTCTTTATTAGTTAGAGCTTTTGACACTTACACTAAAATAAAGGTAAGCTTGTCTGGAACTGGAACCTCTTCTGAACATATTTAAGTGCTGTGCCATTCAGCACGAGCCCAGCTGTATTTCTCAGGAGGTTTCAGTAGCGCTCTGTGTGTCACAGCAAATCGCCGTTCCCCGCGGGGACGAGTGGACTCGCTTTGGCCGGACGCTGGCGGAGATCAACGCCAACAGGGCTGACGCAGAGGAGGAGGCTGCGACCCGCATCCCGGCCTAGGGCCAGCACAGCCTGCAGGGCTCCTCTGGGAACCCCTGGATGCAAACCTGGAGTGTCACTTCTAATCACAGCACAGGGGAGCAAAACATGGATTCAGCAATGGACTTTGAAATGTATTAAGATCACTGAAAATCAGACCTTGCATTGTTTTGTTTTATATATTAATTACAAGAACATTCTTGGATTTGTGTAACTTTTAATACAGTTAACTTTGACTTTGCAGGGATCTTCTTTTGCTGAAACACTAACCTGGTATAAATTTGCTACTTGGCTTCTGTAAAGTCCAATCTGAAACAGTATCTTTCTGAAAAGTAAAAGTTTTGCTCCTAAAACTTTCTGTATTACAGACTAACTTTCATTAGATAGTAAATCTCCAAAGCATTCTTTACTTTGAACTCTTCAAATTACCCATGATATGCATGCATATGTTCCAAGTTTCATTGTTTATATATAGATAAGCCTCAGGCTCTGGTAGTGGGTAATATATGTGAATAAAAAATTTGTCTGTAGTTACAAACTTATGTGATAATCAGACCTGAATTAATGAAATACATATTTAATACCAATTTCCTTTTGTTTGAATTGGTGCATTAAAAGGTGAGACTGATCATAAATAAATACTATACGAGCACTTGTCAGCTGCCCTGACCTGTCATCTGTGTCCCTGCAGTAGTTCAAAGCTTCTGGGAGCTGATGCTTTTGTTTTACTACACCCATCACAGGCTTGTTTTCTACCCTAGCCATCCCTTACTGCAATGGCAGTTGGCCAATAGCAAAAAGGCTCCTGTTATCAAATTTTTCTTTTCCAAAGAATAAGGAACTAGACTTTAATTTCTATAGCATGATGATTTTCACTGTTAACTACAGACTTGCTACTAATTTTCTGTACTAAGTTCAAGATTTTTATTATTATTGATTTTTAACATTTTTATTGAAACAAGACTTCTTAATGTCTTGAAGCAGAATGGTTGTAATTTCTGTTAAAGGTTACTTTTTTTCTTTCTTAGCACATTATGAAGTTTTCTATCATGATGGGTTGCAGGGGGGCTGTTTCTTTTGGGTTATTTTTTTAAATAAATACTGAGAGTTTTACTAATTAGGCACTAAATCAGTTTCATAGCCTTTAATTTAGGACTCTGCATTAGTTCTTAATCTGTTACAAGCTTACTGTTTTGCCAGAAGAGCTGGTTTTATACACTTAAAAATAGGAAATAGGTTTATATTCCTCAACCAGTTTCATGTATGGGAGTATTGTCATTGTTTCTTCGTTGTTTAACTTTTCTGTTTAGTTTTGGGGGTTTTTTTCTCTTTCTCTTCGTCTTAGTGTTGTTATTATGAGCAGCTTGTGGAGACACAGCAGTAACAGCAATTCTTTCTTCAGAAATTTTGGGTTTTTTTTGGTGGAAGTCAAATGTGTTTAGGCTTCCACTGGTGTTAGCATTTCAAGAGTGTGTGTCCCTCCCTTTTCAACACAGCCATGCTGCTCACTATGCAGGCATTTATCCTGTGTGTTCTCCTCAGCCCTACAACAGCAGCTCTGTTCACGTGAGAAGCATGGCACATCATGAGATGGTTTGTACCTTTGGGCAGAAGAATTCTTAACAACAGAAGTTCTCTTGGTTTGATGGTTTTGAAGGGATGCTTGGGTTTTTGGTTGGCTGTTCTTGTGGGGTTTTTCAAGATTACTTTTCATTGAATAATACATTTCCCTCACACTTTTATTTTCAGAAATCTGGTAGGTAAGGCTTTCTTTCACATACATGCAGATCATAAGGCATTAGTTTTGTGTAGTTTCAACATTCTAATAATTTTCAATTAATACTATTCTGTGTTTATTTCTGCTTGTGGTCCTCCCTCACAGAATAGCTGAGTACAGATTAAAAATGCAAAAGCCATACCTGCAACGTTAAGAGCAAAAGTGATGCTAGATGCTGTAAATGAGGATTCTGGGAGTCAAACTGTCCAGGTTTGGAGCTGCAAGAAATACAAATGCTGTTGTGCATTGTCAGGTCTCCTAAGGCTTGATCAAGGCAGTCAATAAGCTGTGACTAACATTAAATGCAGTGGGTCCCCACCAATTTTGTCTCTATTTAGAAAAGCGCAAGACAAAATTCATAGCTACAGGAGAGAGCTCCCAGAAGCCTGTCTCTATCCAGAAAACAGCACAGAACAAGAAATTCCTTAAACACAATACAACAAATAAAGAAGGAAGCCTTCTCTTGGGGTTCTCTATATTCATATTGCAGAATAATGATCAAATTTCTAAGGTCAGTGTATTGTAACCTCTGGCTCACTAAATATTATTCAGCACCAAAATAATTTTTAGCTTCCTTAGAGGCTAGAGCAGGAGAAAGGCTGCTCTGTGTAGTGTTCAGTTCTTAATAAGCCATTTCTTCATGAACTGACTTAATGCCTGATGGGCCTGCTGTCTCCTAAGTGAAAAAACAAAACCTGAATCAGTTTTTACCCTTTGGATATGCTCTATTCCAGGACGTTTAACCCTGTAAGAAACATGTAAAACTTCAGTAAGCAAGGCTGGAAACCACCCATCTCCTCTCTGGCCGTGTGACTAATTTTCCTCCAGGACAGCAGAAATCTCAAGTCCCCTATTTCCTCTGACGTTTTTGCATTTCAGTATTATACCAGGGAAATAGTTCAACCTTTCACTTTCTCTTCCCCTTTTACTTCCACTTACCTAATGAGTTTTGCATATAAAAATAATACAAAAGTAAGTAGGTTTCCCCCGCCACAGACTAACTTAATCTCATGGTAAAACAATCTAGAAATAAGGAGAATGCTTTCAATTTTTTTTGTAACAAGTTTTCTATTCAGGAAAAAAAGGCACTCTGAGTAGTAAACCCTGTAAAAATTCTTGAGTGTGCTAGTAATTGGCAAGTCTCTCACTGTGTTTTGAATATGCTACCACAGAAGTAATATCTATTACACATTTAGTATTGCCATGTATTTTGAGAGAATTCCTTGTCACAAAGTAGTGCTGAAAAATAAAATGTTGCATGTGCTCATCTAATTACTGTGTTCTCTAACACTTACAAGCCAGCACATTGCATTTCAATTCCTGTGCTGTAACTAGCAGTCAGGGGCATTCCTGCAGAGCTCTGTCCTGTCCATTCATTAAATGGGTGCATCTGATCTTCTCATTTCCTCTGTGGAGGCAAAAACAGTCATACCAGACAACTCCTGGAAATTCAAAGAAGCGAACTGACGCAAGCGTTTTTAAACATTTTATTGTCACGTTTGTTAACAAAACACCTTCAAAACATCTGTACATTTCAAACTATTTTAAACTGCAATACCCATTATATAAATGTACGTGTATAGATGCCCTGATGTCTCTGTACAAAGATGTACAATATGTACAGTAACATTAAATGCAAGCTGTGCAAGGCAAAGTCTAGGCTACAGCTTCATGCCACTGGTTAAAACAAGGCAGAGAACCACAGCTTCAATCAGTTCCTTGTGTGTAAATAAATAAATGCAGGTATGTATGAATATTTGAAAGGAGCAATTAGATTTGCAAGCTCAGTTCAGCTAGAACACATGCAGCTGACTGGAAAATAATACAGCAGTACTCTTGTGAACTCTTTCCACTGCATCACTTTGTTCATTGGAAACATCTTTTCAGGACTCAGCTGCTACTGTGTGCTTGAGCTGAGGTGGTGGCAGGAGCTCGAAACTTTGGAAGATATAAACCAAATTTATTTTCTATACCAGCAAACGTAGCTGTAGCAAGTCTGTACCCTCCTATATGTGCAGGGTTAACAGGAGGAAGATCTGAAATTCGTGTTTTTGGGGTAGATTCTGATCCAGCGGGTTTGCTGTTTGAACAAAGAAAAAAGGTCATTTTGTTAGTCTAGATTTCATAAGAAAGGACTTTAAATAGACTTATTCAGGCTTAAATACTTAAGTCTTTTGTCTGAATATGGAAGACTGTTAAAGCTGACCTTGATTAATTGACTCCTATGGTGAGGTGAGTGAGGTCAGACCACTACTTAATTTTAAATCAAACCCAAAACTGAAGTTACATTTTTATGAATACTTTTGTAAATTCTTTCAGCTTCCAGTGTCATGAGGAAAATGGACAAAACTATCTCGCTACAATGAAAATACAAATTAGTGTACTGAAATAAATATTAAATGGCTTTTTATCTCCTCATCTGTTTAGAAGTGGCATGCAAGTTTCCCTCAATTATATAAGGATGGGGTGATTTTTTACATGCTGCAATTTTAAGCACAGGTACTCAAAGTCAACAAGTTTTAATGGGTCCTATGCATGAAAAAGTTTGGGTTTTTTCCTTTACATTTGGCAGTTGTTTTGTGCAAGCTAAATAGCAAATATTTGACTTACAGGCCTCCAAAGTCAACATACAACCATCTCTGCAGAAGCTCATAAGTGACCAATGTAACACCAAACTGGGGTGAAGATCTGAACACACGAGCTGTTAAATATTACAAATCATAGTGTTAAACAAATAAAACAACTCCTCAGGAGAGAAGCTCAACATTTTTAACAAGGTGTTACGTTTTTCACAATCAGACCTTGGAAATACTGCTCTGATTTGAGTCCTTAACAAAGCAAGTGCTAATTTGCAGATTTAGGGTCAGCCTTAATAATTTTTTTTCTCACCTCCAGCTCCCTTCCACNCATATTTTGCAAATTACCCAGATGATTGATTTGGAAATTGAATCCTATGCCTCCATTTGTTAAAGGTGTTGATGAGAAAAACTACTGCTTAAAGCCCCTATTCTATAGAAATATGTCTAAGCTGCTGTTTGGACTGTTCTGTAGGAGAATAGATGCTGCTTACTTCAGTAGGCAAGCCATAAAAAGATTGAGGACAATGAAGGTGTTTTACAAGTCTGCTTAGTACCAACAGCGTGGTATTAGCCAACAATGATGGAAGAACAAATCTCCATTTCCAAGGCACCAATCTCGGCTTTCTAGTCAAAGGAAAGGAGAAAGTTTTCAGAAATGAACTCCACAGTATATAACTGTGTTANAGCTCAACATTTTTAACAAGGTGTTACGTTTTTCACAATCAGACCTTGGAAATACTGCTCTGATTTGAGTCCTTAACAAAGCAAGTGCTAATTTGCAGATTTAGGGTCAGCCTTAATAATTTTTTTTCTCACCTCCAGCTCCCTTCCACAAAGCTGAAGGGCCTTCTTCCCTTAGAATCTTTCTGAAGCAGTCAATAACTCCACTGTATGTTGTCTGACCAGCGCGAGCTGCCACTTGCAGTCTTGTCTTGATGACATCAGCAGGGGTTACCAAAGAAGCAGCAGGCACACCTTTTAGAAGAAAACCACATTTAATTTGCACAAAGGATCTTGTAAAAGATGAAACACTTACAAGTGAAAAATACAAGTGCAAACTTTCATATTTTTTACAAGGGNTGCTTACTTCAGTAGGCAAGCCATAAAAAGATTGAGGACAATGAAGGTGTTTTACAAGTCTGCTTAGTACCAACAGCGTGGTATTAGCCAACAATGATGGAAGAACAAATCTCCATTTCCAAGGCACCAATCTCGGCTTTCTAGTCAAAGGAAAGGAGAAAGTTTTCAGAAATGAACTCCACAGTATATAACTGTGTTATCTGAGATATTTCTGAATACTTCTAAATGCTATAAAAACTTAATCCCCCTAGAAAGAGGAACCATCTTCTGACTTAAAATCATGAAATTAATTTTGACTTCTGTTAAACTTTAACTGGTTAACACTGAATTGAAAATGTTAACTGATTGCATAGGTGCTGATAAACACTGACCAATCCAGGAGGTTTTAAATGAAAACAGAACCACTGCAGTTAAGCCTGCAAGCACACACAGACAGCAATCATATGCAGATTTTCCTGACAGGCAGATCCCTTCAGACTGTATTCTTGCCTGCTGTGCACGTGTAACTGGGATTGAGTGAGCAATTGAGAATGTGAAATTTGCAATTCAGAGAGGCAGATTCCTATACATGCTATAAAACTAGGCCTATGAAATTTACATACATTTTTAATAGGGTTCATACCTTAGTATGAGCAACACAGAAACACTAATGAAACAAAGAGAAACTGAAGTTTGCAGTCTAAAAAGTCCGATAGGAGATACAAATTAATAATATATATGAGTACTGTATGTGTATAATAAGCTAAATAATTTTCCATTTCTGGCAGCTCTGCAATACTAAAGAATTAACAGGGCTACAAATCTGTTAGATGTTTCCTAGGTGGTCTCCCTTCCCTCTGGCACGAGGAACACACCAACTGGCACAGAGAAGGTGCAGCCAAGCCAATGTGTCAAGTCTGATATGGGAAACTGCTACTCACTCACAGGCATTCACAACTGATGTATACATCCATACAGTGATTCCTTACAGCTGTAACAAGTAGCAAAGGGTCCTGCTCAGCCCAGTGGTGTTTCTGAGCTGCAGATTCTGACACTGAATCATTCACAGTTGTGAGGCTGCGTGCAGATACCTGGTTTTCCTCTGCTGAGCTCATCCTTGGCAGTGCAGAATCTGGCCATCTCCATCTGCATGCTTAAATGTCCACCACTATAGTTCCTACATCTACTATTTTTATACCTCTTGCCTTTAGTAAAAACTTTTTATCACAGCTGCATATTGTCTTTATACTAAACCTGTTTGAGATAACTGTAAAATATTTTAAATTTCAGAGTATGGTACTTCACCTTCTTTACAAACTAATGCCCTATTTTCAGCAATTACATTAGAACAAAGTTTCTTTTCAGTTATTCCACAATCCAAACCTGGGTAAGTCATTTTCTTCTTAGCTCTTATGATCTCTCATTTTATGTTCATCAAAGATTCAAATTAGCCTTCAACTCTGAGAGCTCAGTAACAAGTAAAACCCCATTGAGACAGACAGATCAGATTTGACTACAAGTTGCTGAGCTGCATTACGCTGTTTATCCACATTATGCAAATGTAATTAGCTCTCATCAAAATTACATCACCTCCCACTAAGGATAACAGTGATCAAATTTAGATTAAATCAGATACAATGGTACAGTACCCTTCCTTTATATGGGGCTACTGAATGAATATTAAATATTGCTCACTAAAAGAAAAGAAAATTACTTTTAGGAAACATTCTGCAAAATTACCTGCAATGGCTCCAGCTGCAAGGAGATTAAGCCCTCCCACATGGCCACTTTCATCAGCAAACATCAGTTTACTATGAGCATAAACCGGAAAGTAGATTGCAGAAAAGGGAATGTCTCTGAGGAAACATGCTTTGGCACCCTGACACAGAGAAAAGAGACATAAAGCAAATAAATTCTGTAAATAAGGCTAAAATTGATATCCAGCAAGCAGCCTGAGCCCTGAAAGTACAAACTCATTTGATCTACCACATAGAGAACACAGAAAATAAAAAGTCTCAGGAAACAGATGATATAGGGAACTTGAAAATAAGAATAAAGCATATCTAAACTAAGTGGCTGGAATGAGGAAGATTTGAGGTTCATGTATAATTTTGGTAAATTATACATGACATCAATCCTGACATCAGTACTTAGGATAAACACTTTTTACATACAGTGTCCAAAGGCAATGAAAGAAGTGACAGAGCTCAGTCCTTCTGTCTTTCTGACAACTAGGGAAACAGCAAGACCAGTCCCTGCCAGCCTTTATTCCACCAAACATGAAAGCACTACTAAAATACCAGCGAGCACTGTAAGACCTCACACTGATCAGCATCTGTATGACCAACAAAGCTGCACTGGAAGATTAGCAAAAAGAGAAAAACACTGCAAACTGGGTGCAGTTTAATAAGGAAATACAATGGTCACAAATCTCATCTACCAAATTCAAAACAAAATCTTCAGCTCTAAAAGTAAATGTGCACATTTTTACAGTATTATTGCAGGTCTATGGGCAAATCACATAAAGCAATGTTTTGTAAGTGCACAGCTAATATAACTGCTGAATTTACGTATTACCCCTTGCACTGGCAGAAGATACAGGAAGAAACACTCTTCCTTGTTTAAGGAAACTAATAGCTTCTGCTCCATTACACCTGATCTGTAATGATGGCAGTAAGTATACCTGCAGGGAAGGAATCTGTTGACTGGCATTTTGCTGAAGTACCATACAGAACAGGCTTTTTTCAGTGGAATTTATTGACAAATCCCACCACTTAACTTCTTAAAAATCTGAATCCTACTAAAGTTCACTACTGTTTCACTGCCATCAAATTATTAAGACAAAGAGAATATTCTGCTGCAAAGATAACAATAGAGATACAGAGATTCAAAATAAACATAAGAAAAACACACAGGGAAAGCTAAAGAAACTTTTCACAAAACCCCACCAAATGAAATGAGCAGTGCCAGAAGCCAGCAGGTCTGCAATACAGGACTCCCTGTAGCTTGGCATAAAAGCCCAAAGGATAGAATGGGGGAGTATTTTTTTGTATCCCACTGCCATTAATATAGAAGTGAGTTTTCCTCAGTTTTCCACTGTGGGGCTGCCCTGCAGGAAGAGATTGGTTTTAAATTCAAAAGATGTCTTTGTTTTTAACAGTTTTTGTTTCAACAATATAGAAGTTTAGCATAAAATGATGAAGGCACTCAAAGCAGAAGTACATACCTTATAAAGACCAAGAAAGCCTAAATCTTTTATAACAGAGAGGGCACTGACTCTGGGTCCTGTGGTAATTTCTCCTGCTACCTGCAACCGAATCTTTACAATCTCCAGAGGATTGGTGAAGATGACCTGGGAACCTCCTGCCTGCAAACCCAAGGAAAAAGAAAGTAAATTGCGTTACTAGAGCATGTGCTGACATATTGACTTTTTCAAGGTGATGAGTGCCTTCACTTCTCACTGCATTGGCTGATACTCTCATGTAAAAATATATGAGGAGATTTAATAAAGCACCTGTCTGGAAGTCAGAAAACCTGGATCAGAAATCATGGGTTTGTAAAAATAGATTTTTACATATATATTTTTATAGCCCCTGAGGTGAATTAATTCAGTTCATCTCTGCTTTTCTCCTCGACTTTCTCGAAGCCATTGCTGTGTTTAAAAGTCTATCAGATATTACAGGAAATACTAAACTAAAATAATCATTACACTTGTGCTACTAGAGCATCAAATACACTTAAAGAAGACCTTATGTTTATTCAATAATAATCCATCACCAATGTGTAGACATGCTATTTGCATTTAGAAGTGATGCTGTTTAAAAGGTAAATTTGCATTTAACAGTGTAATTTTAAATTATTAGAAAAGGTGTTTGGAGTTTTGTTTAGCAGCCTGTAATAGTCCTAAGTGGAAACAAAATATAAAATTTAAATAGGAAGACTAGCATTTCAAAATATGATACTAGACAGAAACAGGAGTCACATCTTTGAGCTGGGCATGACAGATTTTACTTGCAGGAAATACCCTGTTGGGAGTGTTGAAGGACTGTCTAGCAAACTTCCTAGCAGTAGTGTTGGAAAGCTGCTTCTGACTGCACTTTAGCCAAGGACTTTCAAAGAACTGTGGCCCAGGTTTGAGAGAGATTCAATCTGGCAGTTCGGTTTGAGAGTTTTTAAACGTGTTTAGAATGACATGCTCAGATTTCTCCCTGGTTTGCTGTAGGTACTACCATTCACTTCTGAAGAAGTTTGTGGTTCATCACAATCCAGCTATATTTTACTAAGCTTGTTATGCTCCCCTCTTCCTAAGCCACCTTTTTTAATTTAAAAATTAAACCCAGTTCCTTAAGAATTGTGGCATATAACTGCTTGAATACAGCCAACTCTAAAAAGCATTTTTGCACAATATAAAAGCTCCTCTTAATTCTGATTGATTCCTCCAACCCATCAAATTTTAGTGAAGTAAACAGATGCAGAACATCTGCAGTTAAAACTTTCTACCACTTCTAAATTTCCCAAGCAATAAACTCTTTTTGTGATGCTGGGGGGTTGGGAGGGGACTCTGCGTACAGGGGTGTGGTGAAGTCAAGTCAATAGTCTGATACAGCACCTCCTGAAGAACCTGCATCGTGTTCCCTGCTAACTGACTGACAACTGATGAACACTGATCATTTCTGCATATAGCACAATCTTCCTCTCTGCAGCAGCAGGCAGAATAAATTTGAGATTAGCTGATGCACAGTTTAGAAGCTGGCAATCGGAGTATTCGAGCCAAAAGAGCATTGCAACCCTCATCAGCTCTTACTGAGAATGACCCAGCACTTCAGCAGCATCTATGACCAAGCATCCCATACTTCACTGAGCCTTTACTGAGGACTGACAGACTTTTACTGCAAGCCCTGTTTATTACTTCATTCAACGCTGACACTGAAAATCACCACTGCAACAGCTTTGCTGAAACACGTTGACTGAAACAGTGGAGATCAACCACTGCTTTTGATTAATTATTTCCATTGTAGTCATTACTGTCTTTAACACTTCCCACTCAAATAGTGAGTCTATACAGTTTATCTTCATTTTATTCCCTCACTACTCCACCTCTCTGAAAGCAAATCAAAGCCTATG
>VYZP01010466.1:0-20194 GCA_013400635.1 Hypocryptadius cinnamomeus | reverse complement strand
AAAAAAAAATCTCATTTTGATACCAGCAAAGTTACATGGAAGTATTGTAAAAATGCTAACATCAGAATGTTCATTGTATTAAGAAAATTGATCAAATACAGTGTGAATCCCATTTTTTGGCAGCTGTTACATTTTATTGGCTCAATGACCCTGAAGAATGTTTATTACTTAAGTACTCTTTTGCTGCCCCTCTTGTTCTTTCAGTTATTCTTCCACAAAACTTGAAGTGTTATTATCGTGGTGCAGCAAAGACAGTCTCATGGCAGCAATGACATGAATGCTATTCCTATTAATGAATGCTGTTTAAATAATTTTACTCAGTAATCATTAGAACTCACAATTACATCATTCCAGTTTGGAAAAATGTGGTAGGGCTCACTGGCAAATGCAATAATGTACCATCCATAAAAAACAGATAAAGGCTTGTGCAGGGAGCTTGCAGGGAGCTTACAGGGAGGTTTTACAGTTCCCGCTGGATCTCACCTGCCAGGATTTTACAATGCTATGGAGGAGTTTTGGATGTGGCATTCAGGATGATGTGTGTGTGCTGCTTGGTGTGGCTCAGGGCTCACAGGAGTTGCTGCTGGGAGAGGAGGGTTTGCTTTGACCAGAGGCATTCACTGGGAGCACTGCTCCAGCAGGGATATTCCATAGTGCCCTGGAAGCTGGACAGAGTTACTGGGAAACTCTGCAGCACAAGGATGAACAGCCAGTGACACAGACAGGTGTAGGACTTCGCCACCTTTTGAACTTTAGCAGCAGAGCACTGACTGCAAAGAAGCTTCATGTTCCTAAGCACGTTGCTCTGATGTTCTATCCAATAATGCAGAGTTCTGGGGACAAAAGGAAGTCTCCCTTTCTCTGAACATCACCTGTGTTGTCACCTTTTCTTCCTGGCCCAGGAAGATGTGATGCAAAAGTACCCTCTAGTACAACCTGATCATTAGCAGTTGTGGAAACCAAGCACTGAAGAGGGCCCAGGACTTAGATATTCAGAAGGTACTGCTCAGCTGTCACTGCACTACCACAAAACCAATTTAATTAATGAGGATAATACAAGAAACTCAAATGAAGAGGCACAGCTACGTGGAATGCAGAGCTGACTTAAATCAATAGCAGTCAGGTTGCATTATGAAGGAATTGTGAGGTGCTGTTGTTCAAGGTCTGTCAAAGTTTCCTTAGCCAACTTCTGTTTTCAAGGATTTAAAACTAAGTGTAATATCAGCTTTAAACCTTTCAGCTTGAATATTGAGATTTAACCAACCATATCTGGGAAAATACAAGGATACTCAGGGAAGCAAACATTTTTTGAGATTTCATTTTATTTCGAGCCTGCCTCATTGTCTCTAGGCTTGATTTTGTAGGAAATGTAAGTCAGCCAAGACCTACAACTGAGAAAACATACCTCATAGTCTAAGAAAGAATCGATTTTTCAGAATCAGATTTTGCAACTGACGTGCCTTATACAACTCTGTAAGAATTTGACTTTACCTAAGTGGGAATATATAATCTTTAGTTAAGGGGCAAATAATTTTAAATACTTTATTACCAGCTTTTAATGTCAAATTTTATAAGACCCCATAGGGATAAGGTCATGTACTCAGATATTTCCAGATCATTTGAAATATCGAACAATAAATCAGAGCATTTATTTCAAAATATGGGGAAAATAAAAAAGAAACCCACCTGTTTTCAGTGGGGGAGTTTTGCTTTTGTTTGTTTGTTTGTTTGTTTTAAAGAAAAACACAGTTTTTTGTTTAATTAATTAAGCATAAGCTTGAATTTCAGTTCAACTACTTTTGCTTAGATTTGCATTCCAACTCAAATTAATATTGACCTTAGTATAAAACACACACTAGCACAAGATTTTCAGTGGGGCCTGTGTCACATACAGGAGCGTGTGCTTATTAAGGGGATCTGAAGGGGGCAATGTCTGGAACTGCTTCTCTAATGAAATACGTAATGCTGTTTCAAGACTGATGTAACAGTGTCAGGATCACCTGAACAGTTGGAGTTCCTGGAGTTATGTGCTCTGAGTCCCCAGCTTTTGCCTTTATAGTAAGGGTGAGCTAAAAGAAGTTAACAAGTACTAATATTAAAGTCATGTTTAAGGAATACATTCCTTCATACTTTGTTTTACCACAGTGAACCATGCTTTACTTGTTGGCTGCCTATTTATCAAGGTATTTATTTTAATAACACTAAATAAAAGATGACAAAGGCTTATTTGTTTTGTAAACATTGGTAGAGCTTCAGAAATCTGTCTGTAGTGTGAAGGAGCCCTGAGAGCAGTGCTGCTTAGGTTACGTCCATGTGAACTTCATGAATAGCAGCCTGGCTTCAAACACATCCCGCGGTGCACAGGATGGGAGGGCAGATCTGTTCTGTGGGGAGAAGAGTATGAGATTAAACATAAAGTGGCTTTTGTGATTTGTTTGAGCAAACCAGGTAACTTAAGCTAGTCACCTAGCTGATTCACAGAGGAAATTAAAAGTTTGTTCATGTTTGCCCATCTGAGAGGAAGGTGATTGGGACAGAATATCTCTCCTGTGCTTTCTTTGAGAACCCTTTTCCACTTCCTGGAAACCAGTGTCATACATTTCCCCTTGGAAAGGCACATTGGAATACACTGACATAGTAATGTTCATAAAGCAATATAAAGTTCTGATCTTAGTAAACATCTCTAATCACTTATGGCTTTGGGGTTTTTTTTGATCCTTATACTAAAAAATGAGGAGAAAAAAATATGCATTTATGTTTTGTGGACTTACTAGGAACTTTGTGACTTACTGGGCCAGGGAACAGCTCCCTAAATCCATATTATGTCTGTCCACCCACAGTCTTCTATCTGTAATCTGAAGCTGAAGGTCATGTGTTCGTGTTTCCACAGCCTCCCACTGGCCAGCAGACCTGGCAAAAATCATTGAGAGGGTTTTTGCAAGATCACTGCTTCAGGGTATAGAGAAATTCTACTAATCTGTCAAAACATTTCTGCTTATATAATTGCCTTTTTTTTTTTTTTCCCTTTCTGAACTTGTCCCAGTAGAGAGCATGTACTTCAGTCCCCTCTTGATTTTTCTTTTTGTAGAAAAAATGTCAGCAGGACACCATTTGCAATTCCCCTTGGTGACAAAGACAACTTCTGGGCATCAAAGTCATTTTCTTACACATGGATTAACATGACATTGCGTTTCTGATGCATTTGCCATAGATTTTAATGTGTGGTGGCTCTTTGTGTTGAGATGGTTGTCTCTTCACATTTGTGTGTGTAACTGTGACCTCAGTAACAGCTCCTGGGTCCCCTGCTGTGGTAAATACTGGATTACAGAATGGACACAGCTTCCAATTTCCTGCATTCTGGATATTACCCTTGAAATTTCTAACAACTTTCACATAAACAATGAATTAATTATTACACTGATCTAGTTCTCTGCTCTCAAGTATAACATATCCATTTGAATACTCCTCTGAACTTGAAAGGCAGCCAGCAGCTCTGTTTTCTGTCTCAGCTCATTAGTGACCTTGCTTGTTTACAGTTGCAGTTTAATTCCCCCAGAACTCATTTAGGGTGCAGCCTGCTGTTAGTGC
Organism: Hypocryptadius cinnamomeus; assembly: GCA_013400635.1. Taxonomy (NCBI): domain Eukaryota; kingdom Metazoa; phylum Chordata; class Aves; order Passeriformes; family Zosteropidae; genus Hypocryptadius; species Hypocryptadius cinnamomeus. The sequence goes on along the minus strand of VYZP01010466.1, from coordinate 16,606 downwards.
CCCTGCAGTTACTGGAGTTTGAAGTGTATTTCAGATGTGGCATTTAAGATTTAACACCATGATATATAAATACATATATATATATATAATATATAAAAATATATAGAATAGATTTCCCTAAGGCAAATGATTAGAAGTCTGCCCTTGCTACACTGACAGCAACTGGGAAAATGCTGATTTGGTTTATTAGAGGAAAATCTTATGTTCCAAATTCCAAGAGGGCACTGTGCATGCTACAGAGCCTTTAGTGTTTGAGATCTGTCAGAACCAGAGAGGATTACATCCTTTTTTACCTCTACAAATTGATGGGACCTGGATAACCTAGATAAGAGGTTCGCCTTTTAATTTGGCTGAAAGGAATGATTTAGTTTGCATTTCTGGCTCCAGATTTTAAATCTGTCTCTCCTTTTTGATACAAAACAGAAGAATAAAGCAAACATATTTTTAATGGACCACATCCATAAGCTGCTTACTGCTCCAAGCTACAGAGATAAGCAAACTGCAGGGAATGCCTGCAAGATGATATTACATGAGGAGTAATCCAAGTATACCTCATTCTTCCATGCTGAGGGCTGCACCATTGAAGCAACTGCATGTTAATTTGGTTGAATGTGGTGAATTCCACCTTTGTACTACAGTGCCTAACAAAAATTAGGCCTAACCTTTATTAATGGCAAATGTTTTCTTTTACAGATTTCCTAAATTAAGTAGGCCTTGCTGTGAAAATGAAGTACTCTGTAAGCAGAATGTATAAGCAGAACAAAAAGATAGGGACCCTCATGGAAGCTGCTAAACAACTTTTCCATCCTGCATCAATGAGTGCTCTCATGCATGAGTATTCTCTTTTTATTGTAGTAATCACTTACTGAACAAAACCCCTTTTTTCACAGGATCATTTCTTTCTGCATTTTTCTCAATTTTGGTCTGTTAGCCACTAGTAATTTGTGATGCACAGGTTTGGGAAGAAATGGTACTCATCAGTTAGATTTTCTCAAAGTTCGAAACTAAAATGTACAAAGCAGCTCCTTAGAACTACAAAGAAAAAAAATACCTTATTTTTTCCTTCCACACATGACAGGTTTTAACAGGTACTTTAAGAGTAAAAGTACACAATGTTTTCTCTAGTAGAGCTTGGTTATTCTGTTGTCTTCAACTGTGGGAAGTTGCCTTTTAGATAAAGAAATAAAACAATAAACTGAGATGCAGCAAATTAGCATTTGGAAGCCAAAACTCCATGTATTATAACAGTGGTAGCAGAAAAAGATAAAGGCAAAAATTTTTACCAAGAAGGTTTTGTATACAAGCAATGGAGCCTCCGTTTGTGAGTCTTTATAATCACTGCTGCTTGATGACTCTATGTATTCAGAACAGCAAAATCACGCACACACACACCAAAAAAAAAAAAAAAAAACCAAAACAAAAAAAAAACCACTACCAAACCAAACAGTTTGTTACAGCATTATGATAGTTTATCCCTGTCAAGTCTCAGAATGTGACGGAATAAATGGATTTCAGATAACTGATGAAGCCTGCAGCATCCCAGGACAGTGGGCTAATTAGCTCCTGTGGGAGAACCCAAACTGACCAGACAAAAATATTTGTGGTTCATTCCATATAATAACTTCATGATGTTTTGCCAGCCTGGCTTAACACCACAGCACTGGTGAATTGCAGCTCAGCTCAAGAAAGGTGTTTCTGTTTGTTTTGTCCTCAAGCAGAGAAATCCCCAGTCCCTACTTGAATCACTCCAGAATTTGATGGCATTTCAGATGGCTGTGAGAAGGGGATGGTGAAAGGCTGACAGAAGTATGTGGAGCATTCAGCTGTACAACACTCTGTGATAGGATGCATAAACAGACAGAAAGTGGTTTGGGAGAGTACAATTCCTCAGAGGATTCTGTTTGGAACATATTGCCTTATTCCAGCTCTCTTAGGGTTTACTTCTTTTCTGTCCAAATACATGTGCAAAATATCTGAAGCTCAGCTTCTGTTTTTCCTTCCTGTTCTTAGTATGTGCTGTATAACACAGAGAGGGGCAGGCTGGGGAACAGCAGCAGGGTGTATTCCCTGAGAAAAAGTGGAGACACATCCCATTTTTCTGGGCTCATCAGGCATGAGTCACTTCTGCTGTCATCCACTGTCCCAGGAAGTCCAGACACATTAGGCACGGATGCAGGGTGGGAAGTCCAGAAAGCAGAATCAGGAGCATTGTTGTCATGGTACTTATATTCTTTAACTTCTAGTATGAATCATTAAACTTAGGAATTGCACAAAATGGCAGAGGGATAAAAGGTTGATAGGGGCAGTGTCTATTCTTGGCTTGCATTAATATCTTCAGATAAATGGCCCTGGTCAGTTGGAAGTAAAGGGCAGACTAATGCTGGGCACTTGTAAACACTGAGGGCTTCAAGGCAATTGCCTTTCTTTGTGATACCAAGTGTTGTCTGCTAAACTCTGCTGCTGAGGCTGTCTCTGCCTGGAGAAGAGGGAAAAATTCTCCTCCAGACTCCCTTTCCTTTTCAGATGCAGTAACTATTAGAATTCTGATGGGGCTGGAGCAAACTCATTAATTTGGGTGTTCAGATGCCCGTTTGAGAAAGATACATCCTTCTGTCTTTGAACCTCTTCATTCTCTGTGTTCCATGCAGCTGATTTTCCAGTTTTTGCTCTGGAAAATCCCTTTGTCAGCATTGTAGAGCATCTTCTGAGGAATGTTCTGTCATTCTTGCAACTCATTAAATGCTTCACTCTGCAGTAACCCCAGCTTGGTCCAGATACCAAAATTTGACCAAACTGTGTTTGTATTCCAGATGCCTTCCTTGAACTACTGATAAACAGAACCCCAAGTGTAGAAAATTTGCATACAAAATCTGGTCTTCTTTCTCTGTAGCTATGGCACCCATCTATCAGGATTTTCCTGCATGAATTAGAGCACATAAGGAAACCTGGAATATTTAATGAAGAATTTACACTTTGAAAAAAAAAGCAAAATAAATACATTAATAGCACAGTGAGCTACCATACATCTGCTTAATACAAAAATTATGTCTAGTATGGAGATGAAATATGATTGAATCTCCCTAGTTTGTGGAAAATATCTGGCTTTATTTAAGAACTTCTCTGAACTGTTGCTGCTTCTAACTGCACTATCGGACTCTCTAATAGCCAGTCACCCTCTCTCTTCAAGGGGGTATTCTGACAGTGTTTGCTCCAGATATAGCCTGTGAATATTCTATCCTCTGAATTCCTGTGCCTGACAGAACAGAAGTATTGTATTGCCATTTTCAAACCTGTTGCTGCTTTTCTTGATATTTGTTTTTCTCATGGACACATATTGCAAACTTGCTGTTGTAAACAGTAATTTGCAAACTGCTTTGTTTGCTTTTAAGTGGGTTTGTCTGACCTCTACTGTGCCTAAAGGCTTGGAGGCTTGGGATTCTTCTAATGTAATTTTTAAAAATAAAAGTGCTTCAGTCTCTATTCAATTAAAACAGATTGGCTAAGACAGTTAAACTAATTTTTTTTTTCTTTTGAATTGAAAACCTCTCATTTTGTTCAAGAGTTTAAAAAATAGGTTCTGTTGTATTTGGTGTGATTTACAGTAAGTTTATTCAGGCTGTAAAATATACCTTTCTATTCCCTCTACTGTGATGCTTTTTCTTCCCCTTAATGCAAGATAAAAATTCTGTTACTTTTCTCCGTGTCTATAAAACTCATAATCTGTGTAACCTTGGTGGTTTTTTGCTGTTTCACTCACAGCTCTTCCCCTTTTTCTGTTGTAGATTATTTTGAGTCAAGGAAATGTCCTTTCTAAAATGGCCCTGGATTAACCAGGCTTGAGCCATGCCAAAATATAAAGGAAAATATGGATTTTATTCCCAGGAGCTTTTCAGCAGACCTGTACTTCTACATTGCATGATGTTAAAGACTGAAGGAACATCTCCTTTGGAATTAAAGGTCATCTGTTATTCTCACACTGCTGCCAGAATTTCCAAATGGTCAAAAGATCATGAGGAAGCTCTAGCTGAGCGTGGCTCTGTTGATTTTTTAAGTAATCCTGGTGTCAAAGAAACAAGATACATTTTGAGTCTCTAAATTCTCTGTTATCATCCTGGTTCTCTTTTCCTCTGAAATGCTGCCACCTTCTGTTTTGTGGTTTTGGGAAAGGGTGTGTGAATAAATCAGACAAAATCCCTCTCTATCTCAGGACATAACTGAAAAGCAAAAATCTAAATGAACACCTACCCAAACACAGCCTAATTTTTTTCCATTTGAATTCCATTCATCCAGCATGACATGATTAAAATGGAAAACCTTTTAGCATGTGGAAATTTCAAATGTTGAGGTTGTCTTTTCTTCCTGCAGTATATAATGAAATTAAGGGGCTGCATTTTGACAGTCTGTTTCCAAAGCATACATCTGTAGTCTGAATGAAAAGAAAAAATATTACAAAAGTTACTGAAAGAGATGATACTAGTTTGTCTTTGGTATCAAGGATGAATGAGCAACATGTAAAGTTCTGCCTTTGAGGGAATACAGGTGGATGCTGTGAGGACCTTTATGATGCTGATGTGTGGGGGGTTGGGGTTTTTTTCTGTTCTTTCCTTGTTACTTGTGGAACTTTTCGCATTGTGTTGGTAAGAAGCACTGATGGCTTGAGACAGTGGAGAGGGGGAACTCCTCTGGTTTTTGGGAGTTTTCTTTTGGGGGGACAGAGATACTGTGAGAATAGAGGCAGGTAAAAGACAGGGCTGGGGAGTTGGGGACTCCCTCTCACTCTCTGGCATCGGAGTAGGACGGCCAGGCTGTCGCTTACTGCAGGGACAATTCACCGGCACCGCTGGAGCTCNGGAACTGCACCAAAGGGGGAAGGGCCTGCAGTCGAGAGGAGTTACCGGGTCCCTGGTTCTGTTTGTTGGTAATGCCATAGTTATTGTTTTTGTTTGCCTTGTTATACGCACTAGTAAAGAACTGTTATTCCTAGTCCCATATCTTTGCCTGAGTTCCTCTTAATTTCAAAATTATAATAATTCAGAGGGAGGGGGTTTACATTCTGCATCCAAGGGAGGCTTCTGCCTTCCCTAGCAGACACCTGTTTTGTAAACTGAGACATGATAACATGGTTTAACATTTATTTACTCATTCATTCATTCATTCATTCATTTTATTGCTACAAATTCTACTGTGGATGTTTTTTCTTTCCTAGTTTGAGGTTTGTTCCAACCTCCTCCTACTCTGCACCTTAAAGCCTTTGCAGTCCAGTCTCACACAGTCTGAGCTTGCTTTCTTTCACTTTATTACTTCCTTCCTAATCACCTCTGCCTGGAGAAATAATTCTCTGCCTCATGTCAAAGCTCCATTGTCTGTATTGCAGACTATGGTATTATATTGTATTTTATCTGCCTTTCTCATGCACAAAAAAAAATTCTTTCTTGCTTTAACACCATTCAGCTTTACCTGTCAGGGATATGGATTAAGTGCTTCTCAGATTAAATTTAGCACTTTCAGGAATGAGTTGTCCTCTCAAATCTGCTGCCAGCAAAACATCTTGTGTTGCAATCCTACCATCCTGTTGTTCAAGTATTGTTTTATTAGACATTAACACTTTTCAAGAAAATAAGTCTGATTCATCAAGAGTTATCTCGAGCAAATACTGCAGAAGGCAAGCCTGTAGTAAATAATCATACAGAAGAAAACTGTTCTCCAGTCAACAAGATTAGAATTAAAAATAACTGTTACTGAGAATCCATAACTCAGGATCTCTCCTCCTCTCCTCTGTTCCAATACATTCTTACAGGAACATGGCAATTTGGATCCTATTTCAGCACATAAATAAATATCTGAAGTACATCTCTGCTCACTATCGCCTGCAGTCAATCACTGTATTCTGCATGTTCACCCATTATTTAATTTAATTACCTTTTTAATAGCCTCTCTATGCAGAAAGGGAAAATTACACTATCAAAGGAAAAACAAAGCCTACTTGAACATAAGTTATTATCTAATGAAGAAAAAAGCATATCAAGCCATAACAAAAGCAGCCCTAGACACTTGTGTTTGGGAGATGCAGGAGAAAATAAACCAAGTTTTGTGAAGACTTCCTATGCTTACACTTCATTAACACTGGAGAACCATCCACAATCAATGACAGCAACAACAGCTGAGGAGGGAGCAAGCCAGTTTACCACTGAGTAAATAAAGCAAACAAATCCCTGATTTACTGAAAAACAAAGGGAGCTATAAATTGTGTGTCTGAAACACTGATCTGAGGCAGGATGCCTCTTGCTTCCAGGACTCCTATCAGCAGCACAGAGTTCAAAGTCAAGTCCCTTCTCCATAATGTTTAATATGGTCACATTCCAATTCCTCATCCAGCTCATAATGGCATGCAGGAAAGCTGTTGTGAGCTTTGCAAGCCCTGTGCAACATTAAAGGAGGAGCTGTAACTTTCTCCCATCAAATGTCCAGGAGTTACATCTTGCATTTTCCAGGTCTAAGAGCTGAGATAGTTAGACAAACACCATTTTAAATGCTTGGGTATATCTTCCTACAAATGCCCAGTGTCAAATAAAGCCTTTTGCGTGCCTTTACTAACTATGGCAAAATTTGTCAGCTGCCTTCATTAACAGACTTACGAAATTTTTATCTTGAGCAAGAATCAAAAGTATATGCAGGAAGTGATGACATAAAATCTTTCTGAATGGAAATTCTTTCTTTATGAATCCATAGAATGTTCAGGCACTGGAGTGCAGTGATTGAGAGACAGCAGTGTCTTGCTTTGACACACTCAAACAGACCCTACTTGAAACCAGAGTGGGAAGATAACATTCTCACACAGCAGGAAACAGGATGTTCCAGGACACATGAGTGAATGAAAGGAGGGAAAAGGCATGTACTGACAGCTGACCTCAGATACCATAATCTCAATAGGGTAATGAGTAAATGCTATGTTAGCAGAACAGTGGAGAGTCTGAAGGAATAAAACAAAATGAATCCAGCTGTGATACCACCAAGATGCTGTGGTTATTTTCTGAATAACCCAACTATCATTCAGGTGCTCTTCAGGACTCAGAGGTAAAAAGGGATGCTTTTTTCTGACAGCAGCAGCAGCAGAGAAGCCAGAAGATGAACTCTTTATAAACACTGCTTCTTTCATATCCACCATGGCTTTAGATAGTATTTCACTGTTTTAGACATGATTCCCCCTTGTGCAGTATTTTCCTGGAAGTGCAGCACACTGTGCTCAGCTGGCAGGGAGCCGCGGTCTTGCTCAGGGATGGTGCAGGACCAGCCTGGGCACAGGTTAAGCCAGAGGTGACACACTCAGCTATGCTATTTCTCCACACTCACTCCATTCCGAGGGCCTTTCCCTGACATCCTCAAGTGGATGGTTCTGTTGGGCAGAGGCCTCCTGGCAGGGAAATAAAGAGGGGCCATGAAACCAAACCAGAGAGGAAACAATGGCAGCAGGAGAGGAGCAATGCTCAGCTCATGTTTTGGGACTGTGTGGGGTGTTCAGTCACCTATCTGTACTCTGCAGGTGAATGCACCACACAGACCAAACACACCTTTACACTAAATGGCATTATAACTTATGTGGGGGACACAGCATTTGTGGCCCTTGGTTAAAAAAGAGTGAAAAGACTCCAGATTGGTACTTCGAAAGCTAGAACTCTGCAGACAGACATTGTACATAAAATAAAGCCTGAATAAGAAAAATTACATAGACTAAAACCTATCAAAAGCTATTAGAATAAACATACAAGCATTCTTTTGGTATTCCAAGAGTTTTAAAGATCCAAAAACTCCAGGAAAGAGGAGGTCTCCTGCACACAGTCGCAGCACAACATTTATTTCTAAACCTGAGGATGAGAGCTGCATTCAGGGTTACTCAAAAGGTGACAAATTAGGATTAGAAAGATAATACATGTGATTCTTCCCACTGGAGTGGCAGTTACAGCTATATTTAAGGCCAGGAAGACTGAAATGGATACAGTAGCTGGAAAGTGCTTTTGTTGTGAATACTTACTGCTGGGGAGACAAACTTAAGGCTTAGTACCTATAATGCTGCAAAATGTATCATGAAAGGGTATAAAAGCTACATTTTCAGACTTTGATCAAAGTGTTTTACACAAGTTTTAGCTCACATATGTAAGTAATCCCATAGCTGTCATTTATTTGAAAAGAGAATGAAAATAGTACTAGATTTTGTTCCTTTATAAATATTTTTTTTAACATTTAAATGAAACAGAATCTTATCTTATTTCTCTACACAAAGGAACAGTGACACAATTTCCAAGCATGTATAAAGATGATTTCTGGCTGTTTCTCATGTGCTATTTAAAGTCAAATCACTAATCCCCTAGGTACAATTGATAAACTTAGTAAAAAAAGTTAAGGCTTGAAATCTTGGATATGGTGCAATGCTAGAACTAGGTCTGAAAAAAAGGCAGGTTTTCCATGTAAATCAAAAATAAGAGAATCAAATATATTTAAAGGAAATGTATCAGATATGTAAATTCCCTGAAATTAGTAGAAAACTCAAATGAGCAGGAAATCAGTAGACTGATTAGGACACTTGCTTAGTGAATTAAGTTGTGTTTTCTTATTTACATTTTCTAATTAAGGCTAAAATAGTAACTTGCATTCTGTGAATTTCTAGTTGTATAATTACTAGGAAATAATAATCGAATCTTTGAAAAAATTGTAGAACAAAGAATCTTTGAGAAAAATGGTACCAATTTTTTAGTTATACAGAATGAAAATCCCTTTCTATTAGAATTATCCTGCAATTACTTCTGAATCTTTCTTCCTCTTAAATGTCTAAGAAACACAGAGTGAAGTACTCCAAATAATCCATCCTTACCAAAACTATGAGCTATGTCCAAGATGATGAAAAAAATTACTGAGTGTTGCTACATTTATGTTCCACTTCAGTTCATCAGTAATTCAAATGCTTCCATCAGTGTCAAAGGACCAATTAAGCCAACTTCAGACAGTTTAATTGACCCCTTCACACACTCCTGTGAAAGAAAAGGACACATCCAAACATCTGAGCAGGAGTTAAGAAGCAGAGTCCCCAACGAGTGTGATGCCTTTGTGCTGAGGGACACCCAGTTAATGGTTCCAGGAAGGCAATAATTATTCTGTATTAACTTTGAAGAAAAACTGATGGTAAATCTATACATGGATGGGAAGAGGTGAGTCCTGCGTACTCAGTGGGTGCAGTCAATAGCATCCAACTCCTGGCTGATGGCTGCTTGTTGGAGCATGGGGCCACTCTGCCCGTGAGTGAATAGATACACAGCCAGCTTCTCCAAGCTGAAAATGGTGGAACTTCTGCTTTGGATGGGGAGCCTTGTGCAAGGACCCAGCTGCTACCATGTATTTCAGAGAACAGGAATTACAGGTAAACAATCACCTCAGGCACCCCCAAATATGTCCAAATTCCACATACTGTCCCCAGAGCTGCATTGTGACCAAGGCTGAGAGATGAATGGCAGCAAAGGCGCACGGCGCACAGCACAGGACAAAGAGAAAATTATCTTCAGCAAAATCAGGGATGCACCCAAGCTTAGCAGTTATCAGTATAATCCTGCATATAAATACACCAACTCTTCCACTGCATGCTGCTATAGCAATCAATAAAGCCACTCTGGAAGTACTTACTTGTTCTTACTAGATGTTTATATGGACAAAAACGGGATTTTACTATTCCATCGCTGCCGCCTTCATATTGTTTTCAAACATCCCCACTATAACTAGTGAGAAAAGAATGGATTTTTACAGACCAATTCACAAAGACCCTGAAACTCTTCAATTATTTAAACTGTCAGAGAAGTGACCTTAAGCTGTAGTCCCAAAGTGAAACACTTATTTTAAAAGTCTATTTGTCTATCCACTAAAGTGAAGCACTTATTTTATAAAGTCTACATGTGTGCACCCACTAAAAAGTGTCTGATAACCAAAAAAATAAATTGATAAAAGGAGCAAGATAAAAGTAAAAAAAAACCCTAGCTGATTTTTATAATATTACAGTTTATACTGAAATCCTCAATGTAAGGAAATTGATGGAAAAGATTGACATTGCTGCTTCAGATCAGCTGATCTGAAAATTCTCTGGGTTTTTTTTGGTTTTTGGTTTGGTTTTTTTTTTAAGATATTATGGGAATGCAGCCAGCTGGGATGAGCAGTGGTTTAGCCTTGTTAGCATATACAGGAGGCATCAACCTGAGACCACGGGATACTGAAAGGGAGATACTTCGTCAGGTCATGGCGACAAGAGTGTGCTCATGGGAGTCAGGATGTTAATGGGATGTTAATGGAACTATTCTAGATTAGGTCATGTTTCTGGCTCTTGTTCTCAGTTAGTTCAGAACCTGTCATGTTCAAGGTCAAGTTGGTGATTGGACGCTCACCCTCAGAATACCCCTGTATCTTGTTATGTTCCCCATGCCCCCCTGTCTTTGGATCTTGCCCCTCAGATGATGAGGCTTCTACGTTTGTCATATTGCTATTAAAGTTCTTTATTTTTGGGCAAGTTCATCGCTCCCATTCCTCTATCTTATGCTGTGCTCGCCCCGCCCGAGCCAGACTAGGGATCACAGTGAGCCAGAATACAACAGGATATTTTTACCTATTGGTGCAGACAAGATAAACCTCACATATTAGGTTCTTTTTTTGTTCTGATGTTTCAGATCCCAGTTGGAGTTAGGAAACCTGTGAGGTATTGATGTATGGCAATTTCTACCCTGTGCCAAAAGTTACCAAGGATGTGGAGCTCTTGGATAGCATGAGATTCAGAAATGTGGCCTGAAAAGCCAATCTGAGCAAACTCCGATTGTTCTACCTTGTCTCATCGAAGCACAGCATTTCTCAGAGAATCCTATTAACAAAATCTCCATAACAGCATGAAACACAACATGCCACGCTGCTGGGAATGCTCTCCCAGCTTCCTGCATTTACAGGCTGTAAAACTCCATGGATCCTTGCAACCAAACTCCCCCTTCATCTTTTCTATGTGGATACCTGAAGATGAGAAGGATGGCTGACTACTTAGAATTGGGAATTCATTTTATGACTTTTTTCCCTACAGCTATTTATTTTCAAGATTCTGCTCTTAATAAAAAGCCACCTTATACACTGTGAAGGCTCTAAAGAAGGTGAATGGAAAGGGATCAGGTGTGCAGAGAGCTGGGCAGCTCAGGGCTCCCATCCCAGGAAATCTGGCATTACTCTCTTGGGCAGCTCTGAAAGCATCCAGTGAGGGAACTGCACAGACTTCCTGCAGGAGAAGAGTCAAGCATGTTTCAGTGTGTAGGCTGTCCCAGATCCAAAATTTCTCTGGCAGCTCTCTGCTTTGTCTGCAAGAATCAGTTTCAAAAGTCAAATATTTGAGCTTTGTGCAAGGAGTAAAGTTATTGTAGGTAATATGAATTTACACAACCTGCTTTATCATCAGGGTTTTAACTCCTACGTATTTTTTAAAAAATCAGGACATAAAAATGCTATGCGTCTAATAAAAATCAAGTTAGGCCAATTTTTAAGTAGTCTGATGAAAATGGAGTCCAAGATGCCATCTGATAGCAATTTGTACATCTGATAGCAATTTATTTATTCTGCCTATTACCCTGATTGTAATGCATGGAATTTATTCTGCTTTCTACTATGAACTGGCCAGGGCAAGACCGACCAGAAGAGCAATTATAGTCATTTTTTATAATTAGTGAATTGAGGCAAGAAAACTAAGTCTACAGGTTTTTTTCAGGCTAAAAGACAATATTTCCTTCTCTTGCCTAAAGGGAGAGGCATAATTGTCAGGAAAAGACAAAAATAGAGAGACAACAAGCCATCCTTTTGAAAAGCACTGACAGTAAAGCAAGTGAGAGTCCCACGGAGAGCTGTGTACCAAGAGAGAAGGGAAGATGCATAGCCATGTGCCCTGCTTTGCACCCAGGGCATGAGGAGAACATTCTTCATCTTCTCTTTGCCTGCCTGAGACCAATGTCTCCTATAAGCTTCCAAATAAAGATGAATTAGAGAGGTCTTGAGTCTGCGAGTTTGTGTTCCAACAGTTTCAACTCTGTTCTTTCCTGTTCCAGTCAAAGCTCACCAATTCTGTCCTTCACCAAATCCTGTGGCATGCCTACAGATTTTTGTGGGTTTGCAGATATTTCTTACAGTTGTGTGTTTACAGACCCCACCCATGGGCCAAAAGCAGCACTCTCACTTGATTTAAATCTTGTCCCAGTGGTATAAGCCAGAAAATCATCCCATGGAGGTGCATCAATGAACTCCCCTGGGAGTAATCCTGATGTGTTTCTACAGATCAGACTGGACAAGAGTTCACCTGCACTGGAAAGCAGGAACAGGTAATAAGGGCACAGCTGGACCCACCAAGTGGCAGGACTTCTAATCCAGCAAGCAAACCAGCACTCTGGAGTTAGTTACTTCTACTTCTGAAGCTGAATCTCTCTTCTCAAAAGCAATAAGAAAAAAATGCTCTGGAAGTGACTGAAGGACATTTATCAAGTTATTTATGAGCATGAGAGAAAGGTGCCTTGTTGCTACTGCCTCTTTGTTTGCCAGTGTCACTTTTGGAAGTGCTCTAGGCCTTTTCAGCAAGGTGGCTCAGAAGTGGATATACAAATATGGAGAGGCTTTCCCCATGTGTGAGAAGCTGCATGTCTTTGAAAGACTGATATTTCAATATAATAAATTGCTGATTCACATTTACAGAGTGTTTGGTACCCTGCGTATGCTGACTGTGCATTACAGAAGTGTCTAAGCTTGCAGACTTACAGCCTAGCAAACATATTCTTGTCTAAGGGTAGGCAGAAAGGAGACACCTCTTTGGTGGCTGAAAACATGAAGGCTCTCCTCCATTTCCAAGCTTTCTAGAGAGGAAAAAAGCAAGCCCATGTGTACACACCCATGGCACAAAAAGTGTTCATTGCTGGCTCTGTGCCTTGTAGGGTAGAAGATTAAAAATGCATCACCATCACTGGAGATAGCACACAATAAAAGGTCAGAGAGAATAAAGCTGGGAGTTTCCAGCAGCCAGTTGATTTTCCTGCACCCTAAAATATTTGCATACTGTCAACTGCTATATGAAGTGACATAGCTTACAAACAAGGTGACGGAATTATTGAAATGTTCATAACACCACTGTAGAAACCTGTGTAATCTTTTTATAGTAGTTTTCATGGTGTATGTTAATTATTTAGCAGAATGAGTTCCCCGCCTAACAGAAATACTTAAATAAAGAGATGACAAAGAAAGAAGGAGCACAGCAGTATCTTCAAAATATACCTTTGCAAAATGTTTTCTAAACATATTTTTGATAGAAAAAAGTAAAAGCAGGCCCTGTGTTTTTTCTACAGCATGTTTGAAAAAAACCACATAACCTATATTTTAGCCTCTCTGCAGAAATCCAGGAGAGACAATTGCCAGATTGCTACAGACAATATCTTGTTCCATACACAGTTGTTCACCACTGCTGAACAGAGCTCTCTGAAATCCGTCACTAGCGGGGGGCCTCTGTTGTTTCTCAGTCTAATATCTGACTTGTTTTACACAAGCATTTTCAGTGTCATTCCAAATGGCTTCTGACTCCCCAAAGCAGCATCTCCAATACCCCTCCTTCTTTAAAATGAACGCTTTCCTACTTCAGAGAGCAGTAACAAAGAGACGAGAACATGCTTTCATCAGGATTTTTGATAACTCCGTTCTGTAGTGTCTGCCTTCATTTTCTTTCATTATGGTATTCATCAGAGCTCTGGGAAACTACTCAAAATGATTCTTTGAGGTTTTTCCCCCACAAAAATGGTTGCTATTTCATGCAATTTTACCTCTCCTCAGATCCAGTTTTCCATAAGATTTGACAAAATTGCCTTCTTATTTTTTGTGACAAAACCAGCAAAATGGCAAAATCAGATTCTTTCTCTTGGTTTGGAATGAATAGATGTTGGTCTAATTCTACTGGAAAGAAACCATTCTACTAGTAACATAACACTTTAAATATATAAAACCTCATAGAATTTCTTAATAACATGGAGATCCTTTGTCCTCTTGTACATCCTTTAAAATAGTAAATATTTTTTGCCTCTTTAGGAAAATATTTTTGTGTTTTAATAGATGTTGAGTCACTCTGTGGTCACACTTTTTTCTTAGTTTCAGAATATCTAGTTCCACATATTTTGCATAAGATATAAATTGCAGTACAGCCTAGTATAATCCAAGTCCAAGAAGGCACGTTGCATATTCCAACTAAAATGCCTTTCCAAGTAATTACGTTTTAAAATAATGAACATGCTCACATCACACCTTGCTGCAGAGCATTGCAATATTTATTTTCCCTGAATCCTTTGCTCAGCTCAGCATTATTCCCCTCCCCCGCCAGTTTCCTGTTAATTATTTTATTTCTACCCTGATAGTGAGTCTTGTCAACACACCTGAAAATTTGATTATCCTGTCTCAGTTCTCAGTGCCTGTAAAGTGCCATAATATTCCTTTTCTAAGTTGAGATGTTTCCTTCCAGTGATGTAAAATGTCAGCCAAATGTGCGTGGAGGATGAATCTCAAGTTAAAATTGACCACTTTAAGCATTCGCATGTCAGGTGCTCTAATCTTAAGTTTTAATAGACCTCGCTGTCTACTTACCTGGGCTGAACTTCCTCAGTCTGTCAGTGAGGATGTTACAGAGACACTGTGGAAAACCTTCCTGAAGTCAAGAGGAACAATGTTCACTGCTCTCCGCTTGCCTGCACTTAGGGAATGAGAGAGGTGACCTTGCAGAGAAAGCTCAAGTGCCTTCTGTGACCTAGGAAATACCTCAAATCTTGAATATTGATTGGAATGTTCATCAATCCTTCCTTTCTTCCTTGAACGAATTGCATCTAGCTAATGAATGGTGGTGGTGTGTGTTCATTTATTGAAATTAGTTCATTTTTCCCATGCAATGTTGATATTTTAAATCAAGGACTGATACTTAAAAGTCTGGCTTTAAGCCAGCCCTAAATATTTTTATAGTGTAACCACTGTGAGTACAGTCTGTGTGAAGACTTGAGGCATTTTTTTAAGAAGTTGAAAAAAGGGGTTAAGAGAACTATATTCGGTTCATAATTTGAGTAAAATTCTGTGTAGTAAGTAGGATGAGAGGCCAGATGAAAGTCTAACAGCTGCTTTCTATACTGTAGAACAACACTCATGTGGCAAACTTTGGTCTACATTTCTGTCAGCTTTTCCTTTTTCTCTTCATCTATATTTTCTGTTGACTTGCACAGCATATGACTGTGGCAGCCTTTTCTGTTTCATTTACCTTGAACACTTGCATCCTGCACAATCAGCAGGGGCAAGTTTTCTGCTCTGCAGTCACAGTACATCCTCACATTAAATTTTGTGTGTTGCTGGGGTTACCATTACTGCATTCCTGGTGTGCAGACTGCACGCTTGTCTCTTGAAAGATGGTGAGGCTGTTTTGAACAGGAGCCTGCACCCCCAGACCTGTCCCACTGCTCCTGCGGTGCCTCCGCAGTGTCAGGAGAGCAGTGGCAGGCTGCGATTGACACAGCCCTGCAGCTTCACACAGGAGCAAGAGCTGCTTCTGTGGACTCACAAACCTCACCTCTTTCCAGGCTGGCTCCAAAGTAGGCTGAGAATTGGATTGTCTTGCTTTCCCCCCACAAATCCACTTCAATTTACAGGTACGACGGTGGTAACCAGAGGGGGAGCAACACAACGGAGAGCATGAAGAATGTTCTGGACGCGCTGGAGCCCCTTTGTGCTGTGCAGCTGGAAGGCTGGAACAGTGCCATGCTTGTGGCAAGCCCCTTTAATGCACAGCCATTTCAACTGTATTGTGGAGTCCCTTCATAATGTCCATGCTACTTGCCTCAAAAAAGTAAAGTTTAATTGTCAGCTGAACCCAGGAGATTTTGCAGCCTTCAGACATGACATAAAAATGAAAATAATGCCATCTACATGGTTTTATAATGTTAGGGAAAATAGATTTCATAAAAGAGTAACCAAAACGGAAAAGAATTTTGTATAGTACTTTGCTAATATTGTCTCTCTTGACCATATCCCAGGCCCTGCCACACCCAAACTAAAAGTATCCTTTAGCTGAAATTTTGCCCTCTGTTGTTTTATCGTTAGTCTCACAGAGCAATCAGTATAATATTATGAAATAATACCTTAAACTGAGCTGAGTCCAAACAGCACATACTCAGTTTGTACTTAACTCTGAGGTGTTTCAGAGCTAATATATTCAGCACTCTTTGCATTGTGTAAAATATAGTTGAGGTTATTGATAATTATTTTATTGTTTCTTAACGAATTGTTAAAAAAAAACCCAAAATGTTTCCGAGAATATTTGTTATTTTTTAATGTCAAGTCCCGTGCTTATATGAATTTTTTTGGCCAGCTGTAAAAAACGTAGTAGGGGAGTAATGTCTCAAATACAGGAAAAGATACAGGTTTATGAAATGTGAATGTGTTATAGTGTAAATTTTGCAATTGTCTTTAGAATTGAAAGCTTGAAGAATCTCAAACATGCATTGCATGAGGACTTGAGACCAAACTGTGGCATTCACATTCTCTGAAAAAA
>VYZP01010464.1:0-49702 GCA_013400635.1 Hypocryptadius cinnamomeus | reverse complement strand
GATAGGGGGCTGTGGGACTGGACTGGGAATGATGGGCGTTAGCAGGACCGGAGGTTGCTGTGGGGTCCAGGAGGGTATTTGGGATTTCTATGGGAATGTTGGGAGGGAAACAGATTTCGGATGCTGCGGAGGGTGGAGAGGCTGTGAGTGGGGATGAAGGACCTCCAGCTCATGAGAGGCTGGGGGTCTGTGGGTCTTGAATGGGAATGGGTGAATTCAGAGATTTGTGTGGGTTCTGTGGGAGTGGCTGCGAGCGGGGATGAAGGACCTGGGGCTCGGGAGGGTGGGGGGCTGAGGCACTGGGGTGGGGATGGTGGGTGTCAGTAGGACCAGGGGCTTGCTGGGGGGTCCAGGAGACGGGGGATGTCTGTGGGACACTGATTTGGGGGTGCAGAGGAGAATGGAAAGGGTCGTGAGCGGGGATGAAGGACCTGGAGCTCAGGAGAGGGTGGAGAACTATGGGACTGGGGTGGGGATGGGTGATCCCAGGGATCTGTGGGTTTTGTAGGACTGGGGTCATGGTGAGAATAGACGAGTCAAAGGGGTCTCTGTGCTGCTTTGTGTGTGTGGTTAGGGGAAGAAAAGGCTTCACCCTTACGGTGAGGGGCTCCCCACATTGGAGCAACCGGGGGTGGTGTCCTGTGGGAGCAGGGTAAGCCCTGGAAGAGCTGAGCTCAGGCCCATGATTTAATTAGCCAGGCAAGCGACATGCAGAGGGCAGAGAGGAGACCTGGCAATAATTGGGTGTGTGTGTGAAAGGAATCTTAATTTCTAGGCAGGCTGACAATTGCTGCGCAAGGACTTGGAGGCAGTTCCTGAAGTCCCCCATCTGGCCCGCTGTGGAAGGCTTTCATAGGAGTTCTTTGCTTGGAGAGTCTGACTTAAACAAAGATTTGTTTTCTGTAGGCTTTGGCTTCCATAGGCTCTTGTTTAGAGTTAGTGGCTGGAGTCTCAAAACAAATCTGTTGGTGTCCCCGGTGATTTGTTTTTCCCAAGTGCCCTGTATCTCTGCAAGCTGGAAAACTGGCAGTGCAAGACTTTATTTGCGTCAAATGGACAAAATAAAAATATCTCCTGTTAATTTGCACTCTGTGAGCACACAGCTGACCCAAGTCAGGGGATCTGGGGACTGAAGAACACTGTAAACATTTTTCCCTCATGGTTTGCCCTGGTGATCAGCGTCCTGCTGTTGTCATTTGTATGTGGCACGTGCTTGCTGCCAGATGCTCCAGTACAGATAGAGGGTGAAAATGTCTGGCTTGCTGCTGGGCTGGGATTCTAAATAAGTAGTTATTCTTGGGAGTACTGAATGGTAAATTTTGAGCTCTCCCCTGTCCAGTGCCTGAAATCTCTGTTAGTTGGATTTGTTCAGGCTTCTGTGGCCCACTGGCATAATTATTCATCATGAAGTAGCAATCAGTTGCTACTGATGTAGCAGGCAAGATGTGCTGTTACTATTTTTTAAGCTCATTTTCTTCCTCTAGCCTCACTTATGGGTGTCTGTTACTACATGGCTGAAGGCACTTACTACTCAGCTGTTTGTAGCTGGTTTATATCACTTTTAGTATCTGACATGAATGATCTGTTCTGCCTCTGTGACCCCAGAGACTTGGATAAATTGGAATCTAATGTGGAGGTAAACTGGGACTTCCTTCAGTTAGTGGGGTTCAGATCACTGGAAATCTGTTGCAAACTAAACTTCCATGATCTAAATTGTGTTGTTGGTATAAGCAGATTTAATTTTAGGGGTATCTCTACACGTGCTCTCGGCTGAAGGTGAGGTGTAGTTTAAGGAGGCATTTAGACACAGGCTAATTTATCAATAACTTCATGTATTCTTTTGGCAGAAGAAAATCCAGAGGGACAGACAGTTTTGTTCCAGGTGTTCACGATTCTGAAAACAAACCCAGGTTTTCATATGTTCCATTTTGTAGTATCTGATTGGGGTTTATACAATCAAGTTCATGGTTTAAGGTGTCATACTGATGTGTGAACTTGCAAAGAACAGTGAGGGGGTTCAGCTTCTGGAACTTCCCTGAGAAAAGCTGTGGTTCAGCAGATGCTGGGACAGTCAGTCACGGGGGATAGGAAAATGAGGTTGCTTGTGAAGTGAAGTGTTAAGTTCAGTGAAGCTGCTAATAGAAACTGGATTCTTTCACCTTTTGTCTCTAAACAATCTCATCTCTGCTACTGTCTTGCTGTGGCTGAACAAAAACCCTCAGATTTTCTGCTCATAAACCCAAATGTTTCATGGAATTACTGCAGTTACTACAGCCTGTGCTGTTTTCATGCTTCTAAATAATATCTTCTAAATAATATCTTCTAAAAAAATATCACCCCTATACATTTTTAGGTGACAAATTTGATTAGGAGTAAATGTAAGCCCACATGTGGCTGCTGAATCAGTCACAGACAGCGATGCAGAGCTGGAGCATCCCCAGTGTCTGGTGGAAACTCTGTGGGGCCGTATCCCCATGTGGTCTCTCCATCAGCCAGGCTGACACGGTTCAGTGGAGTGTCTGGTGCTGCTGCTTTCCCCAAACCCAGGGTTTGGTGTCTTGCAGAACCATGGCTTGTGTTTTAATCAGATTGTGGCTCTTGTAAGTGAAATAGGAACTTGCTGTAGATTATTTGTGGCTGCTGTTCTTTGTGGCACGGAGGAAGGACAGATACGGTGATTTACAGTGAAAACTGCCTGCTCCTTTCCTGTGTGCTCATGCCAGATCTCCACCGTCGGGCTGTGGAATTCTGACCATGTGTCTGCCTCAGGAGGAGTTGTTTTGTAGTCTTCAGGACTTTATGTAGAAGAAAACTAGAGGAAACTGGCTTGTCTTGTCGTATGAGGTAGATTTTTATTTCGAAACACTGTGGAGTTCTCAGGGTCTGAAAGCAGGACTTGCTATATGGCAGGCATATGGTGTCTCTGTCAGAAATATCTCTTGCCATTCCCATGGAGAATGTTCCCAGCCATCCAGACTGCAAGCCTTTGGGAAAAATAATCTGTGGTTTTCACATAGTTGAATGTGTCAGATTCAACTTACACCAGGCAGGATTCGGCACTAGAGGGGATGGAGTAGGAAGGAGTTAGCTGAGGGGACTTGGCTGAGGTAACTCCAGCAATGGCAGCAGGAGGCAGAGGTGTCAGAGTCACCCTGACACCTGAGTGGTGATGAGATACAGGGTGAGGGGGAGTTGGGGAGGAGGAAAGGAAGTGCTGCTTTTTGGGGAGAGGCATCCAGAGCACCACAACCATTTTATGGATGTCTGTGAACTCTCTTGGCACCATCATCTGTAGCTTTTTAGGGCTGGTTCATTTGGAGAACCTTTTTTGGCCTGTGCTTAGACCTGAAGAAAGTTTTGTTAGTCCTACTTAGTGACTGAACAGGTGTGAGAGCACCACCTGATCCTATCCCTGTGGTGCTGAACATGCAGGTGGTGTGAAGTTAGTGATGAGTTACTCAGTAGGAGGTCTCTACTTGATTTAGTGACTTTCATTCCAGTTTTCCCAT
The DNA here is from genome assembly GCA_013400635.1 of Hypocryptadius cinnamomeus. Taxonomy (NCBI): domain Eukaryota; kingdom Metazoa; phylum Chordata; class Aves; order Passeriformes; family Zosteropidae; genus Hypocryptadius; species Hypocryptadius cinnamomeus. Next base: position 46,193 of record VYZP01010464.1, on the reverse strand, counting down.
GAAGTCAGAATGTGGTGTTTGCCTCATGTTGAAATGCTCCATTGTTCTGCTTTTCACAGGATCCTGGGATGTGAAGGCTGGTATATCCCTGTTTTACAGGTACCAGTCTAAGGTTTAGAGAATAAGGTGGAAAATACTCATTATTATTAGATAGCTCACTTTAATAATTAAGGATTGGATCTAGTCTGTTTCAGAACAGAGTGTTATTTAGCACTTTGTGCATTCCTGGTGTATCTCTTAGACCTTGATTGTGAGTTCCCAGCAGTTCTGAGCTCAGCCTCACAGGTTCTTACCCTCTGATTCTGAGGACCAAATCAATAGCTGCCTGTAAAAACTTGGCTTAAGCAGTTCTCCTGGCATTGCATGCTGTTCTTTTGCAGCATTCATGGCAGCAATATGGTGCTTAAGCAGTGAGGACAACCCTTTCTGTCCCTGCTGAGGTTTTTTTGGAGACTACATGCCTTTCAGCTGTGAAATTGGTCTTGTGGATAGCCCTCCTGTCACATGGCTCTGGATCTTTTTAGGAGTCTGGTCTGGATGTTAACTGAGACTTTAGTCCCATGGGGGGAAAAATACCACCACATTATTGTGTAACTAAGGGCTATCATAAGGCATGTGTATGGGGGCTAAATTAGAATTGCAGGGGAATTTTAAAGTCAGAAGTCCTACAATGTTTACATTGAGTTTCCAAATTTAGTGTTCTCTGGCCTAGTTTCTTCTGAGCAATCACTGAATGCTGTCTGTTGTTCGTTTTATATTTGCACTCACTCAATTACAGACTTAAATTAATGTCACTTATGTGACTCGTAGTTATGTGTTCTAGAATTTCATTAAAAGCCATTGTGCAGTTTACTAGAATGAGTTGTCTGGCTGCAAGATGCAACATTGATGCAAAATCTATTACAGCATAGGGTTGTTTGTTTGGTTTGTAAATTGAGGTGGTGACTCACAGGGTGGTTGAGGTTGGCAGGGACCTCTGGAGGTCATCTGGTCCCACCCCTTGCCCAAGCTGGGCCACCCAGAGCTGCTTGTCCAGCCCCACATCCAGGAGCTTGAATATCTCAGAGGATGGAGACTTCACCACCTCTGTGGGCAGTCTGTGCCAGTGCTCAGTCACCCTCACTGTATGAGTTTTTCTTGCTGTTCAGGCAGACCCTCCTTTGTTGCAGTTTGTGCCTGATTTTTGGATCTTCTCACTGGGCACTGGTGGGAAGAACCTGCTTCCATCCTCTCTGCACACACCTTTGAATATTTATATACATTGATGAGATCCCCCTGAGCCAGCTCTCCTCCAAGCTGAACAGCTTTCTCAGTTAGTCTTCTTATGGTAGAGGTATTGCAGTCCCTTTAATTCTCTTTGTGGTCCTTCACTGAACCCTCTCTTGTAGCTCTGTGGCTCTTCTCTTGGGAAGCCCAGTGCTCCAGGTGCACCAGGGCTGAGCAGAGTCCTGGGAAATTACAGGCCAAATGCAATTTTGTATGTTTGAAATGGAGTGTAAGCATCATCTTATTGCAGCAGATGATGTTAATTGTCTTCATTTTATACTGTGAAACATCTTTGTTGATGTCATTGTTTTGGGGAGTTGGGCACAGACAGGAGTTCCCATTAAAAGTGCTTTATGTATTTGCACAGCGTCTATAGTGGCTGGAAATCCTCTTGTTCCTTTGTTGCCTGATTGTTATGAAAGGGAGCTGAAAGTGTGTATTCTTTGTGATTCTTGAAAAGCTTCAGGGCCTTGTTAAAATCCCATTCAGCCTGCCTTGGACAGAATCACAGCTTGGAGCACCACCAGCCAGCCAGTGCTATGCTCTCAGTGAGGGTTGTTAGCAGCACCCAAGATCATTTTCCGTGGGAGTTGGGGAACTCACAGGTGCTGGAAAAAAATGCAGCAAAGAGCCTCAAAGGTTGCAGGAGGATGAAGGAGATGTCCCCCAAGGAGCAGATGTTTGAGTACCCCAAGGTATAGAAGCAGATGTGTGTGTGGTACAGGAGTTACAGTTTGAGGTCAGGTTCTCTTGTATATGTGTTCTGAAATCTTAATTTCCTAGCTTTTAAGTGCTTGGCTTTGAAGAACAGAAGCTTTTTGCAGTCTGTACTTTTTCAGTGTTCCACATGCCTGTCTTTGCAGGAGTACAAAATCCCACTTCATGGCACCAGTAGAAAGGGAAGATTTACATGGTGCACACCTGGATGGAAAGTGTACTTCTAATCCCAGCAGACTCCACACACTGAAACAAAACTGAACTGCTGAAAACTGTTCTGATACATCCAGTGAAGTGCAAGTGCTGTTTTTAGGATAATAATTCTGTTACCTTGCTCTGTAAAGCCCTTTAGCACACTGACAGTCTGTGATGGGTGCGAAGTAGCTGGTGGGTTTGGGATTGTGGGCGGGTTGTGCCCAGCCTGTTCTGGAGCTGTGGGGCTGGGGACAGGCAGATGTTCAGGGCTGTGCAGCAGCAGGTCGTGACAAGTTCCCTGCAGCAGCCTGTATTCATTCTGGAGCCTCCCATTGTGCCTGGGTGTCTGTCTGTCTGATTTGCCTGTATTCATTCTGGAGCCTCCCACTGTGCCTGGGTGTGTCTGTCTGTCTGATTTACCTGTGTTCATTCTGGAGCCTCCCACTGTGCCTGGGTGTCTGTCTGTCTGATTTACCTGTGTTCCTTCTGGAGCCTCCCACTGTGCCTGGGTGTGTCTGTCTGTCTGATTTACCTGTGTTCCTTTTGGACCCTCCCATTGTGCTTGGGTGTCTGTCTGTCTGATTTACCTGTGTTCATTCTGGAGCCTCCCACTGTGCCTGGGTGTCTGTCTGTCTGATTTACCTGTGTTCCTTCTGGAGCCTCCCATTGTGCTTGGGTGTGTCTGCCTGTCTGATTTACCTGTGTTCCTTCTGGAGCCTCCCATTGTGCTTGGGTGTGTCTGCCTGTCTGATTTACCTGTGTTCCTTCTGGAGCCTCCCATTGTGCTTGGGTGTCTGTTACCTGATTGACCCAGTGCCATGGTTCAGTCCATATTGAGGTTTCTGAGAACGAGCTGCAGTTGGGGCTCCTCTGTCCCTTTCCATTCTGTTACCTCCCTTTTAGTTTGCACTGTTCTAATGACAGTGCACTGCCATTTCTTTGGGGATGTGTGAAATCGTATAATCCACTGCAATATTGGTAATGCTTGTAAACCTGCAGAAGAATAAACTTCTAGAAGCTTGAAATAGCCAGTGGAAGGCCTTCCTCCTAGAGGAGGCAGCCTCTGGCCTGGATTGGGATTGCTTTGAAACCATATTCTGTGATGCCACTGAGGCGGAAGTCTGTGAAATAAAATTCAGTCCTTGTGTGCGTTGATCTGCTCAGCGTCGCTGAGGTGGGTGGTTGATTTCTGAATCCTGCTTTACCACATCAGCTGATGTGTTGGGATTTACAGTGCTGGGGGCTCTGTCTGAATCCTGCCTGGAGAAGGCTCTTTCCTTCTGGAAATTGGTGTTCAGGCAGGACTGCGAGGGCAGAACGTGGCTGGGCTGCCTCGTGCAGCTCTGTCTGTGCTCAGGCCTGGGAGGAAACAGCCATTTCAGCTCCCCAGAGGCCAAGGTCTGTCTAGTGATAAATGTTTGTGGCTCTTGTAACATTTGTGTGTCAGGGACTTGGAAGAAACCTGACCTCTGAAGGCTGTTCTGGTGGTGGCGAGGGGAAAAATTCCCGGAGCTGCATTCCTCACTCCTGTGACTTTACACCTGCATTCTGTTTGGCAGCATCCTATTTATCGCTGCTGATTGTTTGGTCTCTTTCTCCCTCCAGTGCACAGACAGAATGGAAACGAAAGAGAGGAAATGGAGGCACAGCTCCCTGCATGCATGAGAAAAGCCAGCAAGAAAGGCTCGGGATACTGAGAGGAAGGCAGGGACTGAAACTGCTCCTAAACACCACCTGCGCAGAGGGAAATACAGGAGATAGGGATCATGTTCACAGGCACGAAAAATCCCAGGGTGGTGTTTTCCTGAGAGTGGGAGCTGTGGAGGCAGCTGTACTGTACACTCTGAGTGTTTTAAAGGATGAAGCCTTGTGTTTTTTCTCCTCCCCTTCTGCTATTCACAGTTGTGTTTGGATACTGGAAAAGCTGAATTAATGAGACAAATTCCAAATGTGTTGATTCATGGTTGTGCTGAGCTCTAGTGAAATGACTTGATGACTAATTCCTACCTGAAACTATCCAGACTGGAATATCACAGAGGCTCCTGCTTTCCTTGCAGTGGACGGGTGTTAAGTCAGAGTTTCTCCTCTGTGCTTGAGCGTGCAGGATTGAATTGTACTCGAGGTCTCAGCCATGAGAGCAGGGAGTACAGGCTGGAGTGCATTTAATGAGTTGTGCCTGGTGAATTGAGTTCTTTTCCCTTTTTCCCCGGAATGGCAGCAGCACCAGCAGCTCCCACGTCGGGATGAATGCTAACACTCTCTGCAAATGCCTTGTGGTGGCACAAAGGGCGCGATGGCAGAGCCTTCAAAGGCATTATTCCTCTTCCATCGCTGCCTTTGTCCTTCTTTCAAGCGGATAACTCACATATTTGCACTGACTGCTCCAGAGAGCTGGGAGCAGAAGCAACAGCATGAAACTAATGTGATGCTTTAGAATTTCCCTGCCACTTACTGGGTGTTGAATAGCTGTAATTAAATTAACCAGTGTATTGATTTCAGCACGCTGCTTGGGAAAGAGCAGAGCGGGAGCACAGGCATGGGAGCTGCTGCTTGAGGGGCTTGGAAAGCTAGAGCAGGCTGATAAACTAATGATGATTATCCTCTCCAATCTGTTTGGACCTTTATGAAATAAGTTGATGGCCTTGCAGAGTAATTCCTAATAAAATAAAAAAGTACTAAGCTCTGTAGGTTTAGAGATGGCTGCAGGAGTGAACAGACCTGGCTTAGAGCTTGGTTTTGTGTTAAAACAGTCCGTGTCACTCTGATGAAAGTGTTCAAAGCATCTCAAAAGATTGGACAGTCCCTCATCCCTTCAGCAGTCCTGTCAGGCACAGAACCAAGAGTACAGACTTCAAGGCTGAGGGAGCTGAAGTGGGTTTGTTTTGGCTTTTAAAAAACTTTTATTCCATTTTCAGTCTCATATAAAAAATAAAACAATGCAAGTGTTACAATTCACACCATTACAATCAAAAACCAGCTATTTCTTAATTACAATGCACTATAAACATTTCTTAACCTATCAACTTTTATCACATTATACTATAAGTACCTTAAAATCAGTAATCTAAAATTACCTCTCATAAATCCTACTACAATATCTTTCATAGTTCTATTTCTCTAAAATATCTAATCTTTTTTACAAAACCACCTTTTAAAACTTATTTCTAATTCTATTTCTGTCTCAACAATGTCTGTCCTATTCCATAACATTTCTAAATCAACATTTCTTATCTCAAAATTTACATACAAGTACAGACTCTATGTACCTTCTATCAAACTTTAAAAATTTTCTATAAATCCATTTCCCATGTGAAGCACTGAGGGAGAGGCTGTGTCTCTTCTTCCTAATTAATGTTAAATTTATTTGTGCTCTGTCAGGTACTCATTACTGGAATAGCCATGGCACTGGCCCAGACACTGTTCTGGAGGTGACTTAGGGTCTTGTCTACAGGGATAACTAAATCAACATGTGGGTGCATTGCTATGACTAAATGAAATAAAAATAAAATGGCACAATTTCTCTGGGTAGGCGACACTGAAACACCACAAACACATGTTATTCACGAGCCCAAATGACACCTGGCATACCTCTGAGGTGGTGGTGTGGCTAGGAAGGTGAGGTGTTGGCTAGGAAGATGACTGCAGCTCCCTTCCAAAGCTTTGGGGCACTACTGAGCATTTGATCAGAGGTTTTATTTTGAGGGCTATGGTCTTGGCACCTGCAGTTCATGAGGAGGGAACCTTTTGGTTTTCTATTCTCAGAGTTTGCTTTCATTCTAATTCAAAAGGAGCATCAAACTTCATATTACAGTAATGATGAGATTTGCCATAGCTGCTATGTTAAATTTTTATTTTAAAAGTACACCTAAGAATAAAGTTCTTTTATATTGTTCCATAGTTAGATTTATTTTTTTTGTATTACTGAGTTTCCTTTCAGTTGCTTCCAGCCCTGTACCTGTGCCATTCCTATTCCCACTTGTCCCATTTCCCCTTGTCTTCCGTGTAAGTCCTTGCCACTAATTTTCCTGTGCCTTCAAGTTTCCATTTTGTGCACCTCTGCTGCATTTTTCTTTTGGAATCCGTGCTTCAGGTAACTTATGCACCATCCTGCCTATTAACAGCACCATGGCTGCTGTTTTGGTGAGCTTTCTAGGTTTTCTTTTTCTTGCAATGGCTGAATTTCATTTAGAAAGGTGTTCTTGGGAGCGGAGTCCACTTGCATTTTGCCCTGAGGTGAGATATATGGTTTTGGTTTGGGTTCTCCCCCAATTAAGAAATGTCATTTAACTATTTCTACAGGGATCTTTATAGCCTACCTAGCAGAAAAGTGGGGATTTTTTTTTTTTAGGTGAAGTGAGAAGAACAAGCAGGTGGTTGAAATGTAGTTGTTGCTTTTCAGAGGCAAATACAGGGTAAGCAGGTGGGTCCTAGGAACAATAAATACATTCTGTTTAGTATGGGTCGAGTTAAATATTGATTGTACTTCAGCAGGTGGCATCTCCTAGGGGAGTTTCTTCCTGTGGAAGTGAAGAAGTCCTCCCTCTGACTTTCCAAAAGGCCTTTCAGTGGAAAAAATCCCATTTGCCTGGGGTGTTGAATTTGCAAATTGTATTTAACAGTATTGATGAGGTGAATTGGGGGTAAACTGCCTGTGAAGATTCACAAGGACTTAATGAGAGCTTTCAGCTAAGAGTTTTTCTCCCATTTGCTGGATGTTGGGAAGCTTCCTGCTAAGATTTCCTGCCGGGGAGTCTTGGTTGGTTTTCAAGGGTGCATTAATTGCCTTGAAGTTAGTTGGGTATTTCCTCAAATTGAATGCCTTGCCCGTTGTATTCCACCTCCAGCTCATGAGAAGTTAGCTCTGCCCAGGTAAACAAATAACCACAGCCCATGTTCCCTCTGCTGCTGCTCCTTGGAGTTGGGTGGGCTTGCAGAGGTGTGAGTATTGCTGGGTTTGTGCTGCTGCTTTGTCTTTTGTCTTGACCCCGATCACCATCCTTTGACAGTCCCTGGTGCCTGTGTTAGGAGACTCAAATGCTGCTGCTGCTTCATCATCTCCATGTTGCTGAAGGTTTAATTTGTTTTTGCCCTGTTTTATTTTTCATCAGTCATCTTTTCCACAGACTCCCAATGTGCAAGGTGTTTAAAAACAAGTATTTCAGACTCCCAATGTGCTAGGTGTTTAAAAACAAATATTTCAGCCCAAAATCCTGACCAACAGCTCTAACTGACAGACTGTAGCTTTGTGGAAAGCTTAAGTAAAAATGCAGGTGGAAGACTGTGGTCAGTTACTTGTTTTACTAAAGCAAATTTCACTTTGTTGTTGTATACACTGGATATACACAAATATGATGTAAGTAGTTTTTTGTGTGTCAATATTTTCAGAGACTTAGTATTGCGTTCTCAGTAGTTTGCTATTTTCTAAACTAAATCGATCCATGTGGATCAGTTTGCATTTTTTTTCCTTGTATCTTTGAGCTCCCAGCTGTAGTTTCAGCCCTGGGCAAGCTGATTGTTGAATTAATTAAGTGCATTCAAACTAAGAAGACTTGCTCTGGGAACGTGTTCTTCCTCCCCTGTAAAAAAAAAAAAAAAAGAAAAAGAAAAAAAAAAGTTTCAGTAGTCAAGAGCTGATTTCTAATTCTGCAGTCACATTTCCTTGTGTTTGGGCTGTATTTTCCAGTGGACATTTGTAAAGCCTGCTGGAAAACCAACAGAGTTTAGCATTTAAAGTCAGTGTTTCAGACTTAGGGTGCACTTTAAGTGAAAGGAAAATTGAAGTAAAAAGAAGCTGTCTTTTTCAGGAAGGTAAGTTGTCCAGTGTGTTTATGGAGTGGGATGAGCAGGCTTGGGAGGGGGGTGGTGTTGGAGGGATGTTGAACCTTGGGGTTTGTACTCTCTCACATGAGTGTTCATCCTGGCATGGAAACTGCTGTGGCCAGAGGACTGACTCAGATGAGCAGCTCAGGAGCAGAGGCCTCATTCTCTGGAGTACATAATAGAACAAATAAAATATTTATACAAAGATCATAACTCACTGAACTGGGTAAATCTTCCCTTTAATTGGTTTCAGTGGCTGTGAGTCAGGATCAGGAGTGGCTCTGCTCTGGGTGGGCTGTGGTGGTTTGATGTCACACTGCAGAGATTTCTCAGCTGCTGATGAAGAAACTCTTTTAAATTACAGACTAGAGCATTAAGAAAACAACCCCCAATTTCAGTCATTTCTCTGCTGGGGAGCCACTGGACAGATAATTGTCAGCTATTGTTACCAGACTACTTTTAATGAAATGCTGCTTTTTGCAAAGTAGCAAAAATAATAGGAAACTCTTGCATTGCACACTCATTTTGCATCTCCCCATTTAAGACAAAATCTGCCAGAATTATTTTATGGAGATATGAAGTGATTTAGTAATGAAGTGTAACTCCAGGTAAGAGACTCCTAAACACTGCTGTCATCTTTAAGAAGAACGTGTTAGTACTGGTGCATGTTACAGGATAGATTAGCTTCGTAGAAATAAAATCCAATTTTTCCCATGGTGGCAGAGGCAATTTTCTTTTGAATGTTGTGCTTAAAATGAAAAAAAAAAGAAAAAAAAGTTGAAACTAGACTGCATTTGCACAAGGACATTTTTTAAAAAGAAGTGTTTTGTTAGGCTGCTAGACTGACATGATTCAATTTTGTCATGAACACAAGGGCTGCCCAGCATCCTTAGCATCTAGGAATGAAAGTTGGCCTCTCCCCTTCCTTTCTGAGCTTCTTCAGATGCTTTGTTATGTTAAACAGTGCAAAGAATGACAGACTTTCTCTGTGCTGCTGCTTAAATTTACCTTTTTGTTTGCCTTCAATTTTAATTTATTCTTTCAAGTCTGTGCCCAAGGTACAAAGATGGGGAAGTTAATAATGAGATTTAGAGGTTGCCTGGGTAAGAGGTTGGTGGTTTTGCCTCGAAATCCAGCAGAGCATTGCTCTGAGCTGATTTCATGTGTATTGGTGTAGGTTAGTCAAGTCCAAGTAAGGAGAAACCAGATTCTTCTGTGCTGTGCCTTGTCTGCATATGGACTTGCTTAGGGAGCTTTGCCAAAGCAAAGCTGCAGCCCAGCTTTTCAAACTGGTCAGCATTGATCACCAATATGCTGCTTAAACCAACAGAAGCTGCTTTTCCTCTGTGTTTTGTGATATTTCTTTGTAGGGCTCTCCACCCCTTTCTTTATGTTTCGCCACTTGGCCTAGAAAATTATTGAGGAGCTGCCCGTTTCCTGTAGCTGTTTGTATTGCATCTGTGTTTTCCTCCTAGAGTCACCTGTTTTCTCCTTTTATTATTCAATTTAGAACACAAAGCATTAAATCCATCTTGGATTTGCCCTACATAGTGCAAAGGAAGAATTGAGCACCTTCAGAGGAACCCAGCATCTTGCAGATTGACAATTTCCCTCCCCTCCACCAGTAAGGAGGTTTAGGTTTAGTAGTTTACTGAGCGTTCTTGAAATCTGAAATAACTGAGAAACTAAAACTTGTTTCTCTTTTCCTCTGCAACCTGTTACCTCAGCTGGTGCATCTTATGCTGCTGCTGAGTTTGGAACAGATTTTCACTAAAAAAGTGAAACGTTGAGGTCACTGCTTTAGGCTGTGTATTGGCAGTGACCTGCTTCATTTGATGCCATTTTTCTAAGCTACCTGTGTCCAAAGCATGCTTTGGAAAAATCTTACAGTACCTGATGAAGTCACAGGGCTGTTTTAGTGTAAGCTCCATCTTAGTGCTGCTGCAGTCTCACCCTCCATGTGGGATGCTCCTGGGCATCCTCACTAATCCAGGGAGTTAAACTCACTGAGGAGTGTTCCCCCAAATGTTTTCTCTCCCTGCATAGTACCAGCTTGACTTCTTGCACTTGGCTTGATGAAGGCTTAAATAAGGAATGTTGCCAGATATGTGTAAGTTTGCAAGTCTGATGGAAAAGTGGGAAATGCAGAATTAAAGCAGTTCTCAGCTGCCATGGTGAGACTTGGATCCCACACCCCATCAGTGAACCAGGGCTCTGGCTCTCACTGCTGTTCTCTGCAGTGCCCTGTGTGATTCCTGACCTGGCTGTGCCTTCCCAGTGCCTTCCCCTAGGGCTGGAATGTGGTGCAGCTCCCGGGATGGGCACTGGGCTCCCCTGTGGCTGCAGAACACACTTGCCTGCCCAGCTGCCTGCCTGCAGCACAGGCTGGGGTTTTTTCTTACTGGCAGGTTCAGCTGCAAAGTTCTGTGTGTTTTGCTGGCCTGATTGAGATAAATTATACAGACAGAGTGCTTGGGGAATTCAGGATTGAGTTGGGGAGGTAGTGAGGGGATGAAAAATTAGAAATGGAAGGATGGCCTGGAAGCAGATCTGTCCTGTGGTGGATTGGAGGTGGGGAGATGGGAGCTTGCTTGTCTGGGGAGCACCCTGGTTCTTAGCTGTGCGTGGGAAAAGGAATTTTGTCTGAGTTCACTGATGGGAAAAGATGTTCTAGAGGGGAAATATTTTAGTTGTTGATAAGCTTAAAGGGGGAAATTGCTGTACAGTATTGAAACACTGACATTTCCCATCAGTTTCCAGGCTTGGAGAAAACATTGACCCAGATTCTTAGGAGAAAAACTATCTCGTGAGAAGCAATTGGGAGATACTGCCTGTGAGTTTAGTCACAGAATCACAGAAAGGTTTGGGTTGGAAAGGACCTTAAAGCCCATCCAGTCCCACCCCCTGCCATGGGCAGGGACATGTTCCACTATCCCAGGTTGCTCCAAGCCTCATCCAGCCTGACTTTGGGACACTTCTAGGGATGGGACAGCCACAGCTTCTCTGGGTAACCTGTGCCAGGGCCCCCACCACCCTCACAGAGAATTCCTTCCCAAAATCCCATCTAACCCTGCCCTCTGGCAGTGGGAAGCCATTGCCCCTTGTCCTGGCACTCCAGCCCCTTTTAAAAGGTCCCACTCCAGCCTTTTTGAGGAACTTCCTGAAGTTTGTGACTCATGAACACCGGAAGCACAGAGGATCTGCTGGTGAAGTGTCACTGTGTCCTTGGGTTTGAATCCTTCCCTAGGCAGTTTCTTTAGCTGCCTGATGGGAGCAGGACTCTGAGCCAGACAATCTTCTGCCTTTTTTTTTAGGAATTCAGAGCTGTAGTACAAAACCTCTGGAATTATTTTTCTATGCCAGTCTTGAAGCATAATATTTTGAATACAACACAGCATTGATGCTCATGCAGCTCTTATATTTTGCTTGTGAAATTCATATAATTAGTGTCTCCTGTTAGTGTGGAGCTTTCTCTGGCAGTACAGGCACAAAACATTGGTGTCCTATAAAATGAAATTACTCAGTGTTGTACCACTATTAAAGCTTAGAGGTTTGATTTTTCTGTAAGGTAACTTGGTTTTGTACACCTTTGGATGATATTGCACATCAAGATACTTCTGACAGCTTCAGTTAGGTTTGCATTTTATATTATTCTTATGAAGCTGGGTTTTGCAATAGGCAGTTTTATTGCTTTTTACCCATTTGATTGCAATGACCAGTTTCTCTGCAAAGTTTCCATTAAATCAAGGATTATCATCCTGAAATTCTGAAATGTTTCTGTGAGCCTCTGGTTGCTGGGATCATTTATTAACAAGAGGAGCTTTTCTTTATTCCAGAGGCAGCTTCCTTGTTCTAACTGCATTGTTTCACATTGTTTCCCTAATTTTTAAAATGATTTGTACTTAGTGGCATTCATTTGAATGAAGATTCTGCCTTTAAACCCTTCCATCTTGGTTGGATCTAATGCCAAGTGTCTGATAGTTGTGAGCTCTTCTCCACACTCCTTCTGTGTTTGCTTACTGCTTGGGTTTCATGTATAAACACGTAGACATGTTAAAATTATCCAGGCAGGGATTTTTGAAGTTTGCTGTTGCTTTTATGTGTTTTCAAAATTTAGTTTTGTTTCTGGGGCTGAGTGGGCTTCCCCCTCCTCCCTGTTTTGCTGGTGGATATGTTTTTGCATTTCCCATTTATTTTTAAGTGGAAATAGGGACTATGTGTACAAGGACTGTCTCAGGCTGTTTACATTAAACACTTAGAGCAGCACCTGCATATTTTTCTGCTCAATATCTCATGTGAGATCATTTCTCCCTGGGATTACTCTATTATCTTGATTCCTTTCATGCATCCAGTCTTAGGGTTCTCCCCCTCACCACCCCCAGTACCTGTGATTAAACTGTGGGGTTTTGGTTAAGTTTTGGGACCCTGATGAGCCAGCAGGGAATAAAAGTGGTTAGCGGCAATAAGAATGAAGAGGAACATCTTGTCTGCATTTTTGTACCTTGTGGAAACAAGGTGGACTAAATCAAGTTCTGAAATAAGGGAAAATATCACTTTGTACTGATCTGAACCCAGTTTTTGCACTAAACAGAGGAATTACTTCTCTTAAGCTGATGCTCCCTTTCTTCAAATGCAGCTTATGTACACAGTTCAATGGTTATCTTGGATTTATTTTTCCTTAATTTCTTAAGAAAACCCAGCCTTTCATGATTCTCCCTGGATTCTTGAAATTATTTCAGCATGCCTTAAATGCTGTCATTTTGGAGTCACAGCCTCTCCAATATTTTTGACTTTCTAGCCATAAAAATAATAATTAATGGAATCACAGAATGGTTTAGGTTGGAAAAAGCTCATCCAGTTCCACATCCTGCCATGGGTAAGGACACCTTCCACTATCCCAGGTTGCTCCAAGCCCCATCCAACCTGGCCTGGAACACTTCCAGGGTTGGGGCAGCCACAGCTTCTCTGGGCACCCTGTGCCAGGGCCTCCCCACCCTCACAGGGAAGAGTTTCTTCCTAAATCCCATCTAAATCTCTCCTCTTTTAGTTTAAAACTATTCCCCCTTGTCATGTCACTGTCTCATTTTGAAAAATGTCTTCTTGTATTTTAAAAGCCCCCTTCAGGTAGGCTTGAGGAGGCATCCCAGAATCTGCTATCTCCATTCCCATTTGTACTGTGAGTGTTTGAACTCTGTTCTCTCAGTGTGGAATATTCAATGTCTGATTTATCCCATTTTTCTCCTGGCATGTCCAAGAGCCTTGATAGCATTTAACTGGGAGCACTGGAGGATGAGCTCTATGAGACAAGGCCAAAAGGTACTGACTGCAAATCCAGTGTGGTTTTGTCCTGAGGATATGGAACTGGGATTAGTTTCACCCCTGCAGGGAAGCAGTGCTTACCCTACCACTAATTGCTCTTGACACCCAGGGCAAGCTGCAGGGTCCTGCCCTGTGTTCAGCGTGACCTTGGATCCTGTAACACAAGAAGTAACAGCAACTGCAGTGTTTATAATATCACAGGCTGTGTCTTACAGAGGGAAATGCACCTTAGTGCCCTGACATGAATAGTTTTGTGGGGCTTTCAGGTCTCTAGGTGTACTTAAATGTTCAGAGGGCAAAGGGTTGACACAAAACGTTGCTATTGCTGGGTGTACAAATGCCACCTCTCACTCTGTATGAGGAGGACTGACTTTTTACACAAGCAGACAGTGATAGGACAATGGCTTTGAACTATAAAAGAAGATTTAGATTAGATATTAGGAAGAAAGTGTTCCCTGTGAGGTTAGGCCTGGCACAGGTTGCCCAGAGAAGCTGTAGCAGCTCCATCCTTGGAAGTGTCCAAGGCCAGGCTGGACAGGACTTGGAGCAACCTGGGATAGTGGAAGGTGTCCCTGCCCATGGCAGGAGTTTTAAATCCAAACCATTTTGTGATTCTGTGATCTAATTACCTTGAAGCTAATTCCATACTGCCGAGGTGTCTCGGGCTCAAGAAATGAGCTATTCCAGAAGGAATTACCTGTGATTAACTGACTGATAATCCAGAGCAATTTGGTTTGGGTGAGCACAGTTGTAAAAAAAATGAGCCATGATTCCCAGAAGTAGAGCAGGGGATGTTCAGGAGAGCCTGTAATGACTCTCCAGGATGTTTGTGTGAAAAGTTGTGTTTCCTTCCATTACATTCCAGCTTTTACCTGTTCCTTAGGCTGTGACACCTCTCTGAAGTGATTGCTCTGTAAGGCTTTTAGAGTGCTCTGTGAGAGCTGCTGGCTGTGGGCCTTGGTCTCCAAACCTGCCTTGGAATTTATGGACTGGAGGAAGTGTTTGCTTAAACATGGAGATATAAGTGGAGCTGCTGGTCTTGAAAGTTGCTTGTTCCAATGTGTTTGGTCCTGTTCTTCCCTGTCTTACTCTTCTCTTTCTTCTTACAGGTCTGGATGCAGAGTTGTCTTACGTGAGGAATGATGTTGTTAATCACTATGCCTTGTCCTTCAATCTCCTGATACCCAGTGAGACCAACAATCTCCACTTCACCTGGCATGCCAAATCCAAGGTGAGCAGGCATGACTTCTCCTCTGGGTAATTGAGACATGAGCTGTTCTGCTTGGTGAATACCCACTGCTATCATTTAATGGCTTTTTTCTTTGCAAAAATTATCATATGCAAGGTGCAAAATACTTATTCATATGACTGCAGGCAATAAGTTAAGATGGCATACTTCCAAGCTGTTCCTTATGTTGGAAAGTTGAAGCAGTTATTTCAAAGTATTTTGTACTTCTTGCTCCTGGCAAGGTCCATGTATGCATACAAGCCACTGTCTGTGGAATCTCTTCCCTTGGTGCATTGGACACACAGAAGGGCAGCCATGATCTGAAGCCTCTGGAAATCATGTGCAGAGCAGTTGTTGTAGAGAGTTCTAGAAATATATGCTTGGAGACAAGGAAAGCCTGCAAAAGCAGCATCCAGTATGTTATTACTGATCCCAGATTAAATGGAAAGGCTTTTTATGTCACCTAATCACTGTGCCTGGAGCATGCAGCAGCAGCTGTCAGAGAGATTGTGTATGCTCTTACATTCTGAAACATTTCCAGTTACTTAACAATTTATTTTCATATATGAAATGATCTGTTTAGTCTCTGCCAGATGTTCATTCTGTTCTTTTAAACTTGAGTGATGGTTGTTCTTCTACCCTGAAGTAGGAAAGGCTGCAGCAGGAGCAGTAGTATTAAACAACTCCACCAGTGCAGGTCCTGAAGATTTCTCCTGCCATCGTTCTTCCCTTTGAGGTGTAACTTGTTAAGAGGAGTGACTTTTGGCCTGCAGTGGAGTTGGGTTGAGTGCCAGCCAGCCCTGATCCCATATTCCACACGCACAGTGACAGTTGAGTCACTTGTCATTTGAGAGGAGTTCCCTTGTCACAGCTTCAGCTGAGGCTCTCTGCATTGCTGGCCCTGCCCTGTGTTTCCTTGGGCCTGGCTGTGAATTCTGAGGAGGAATTTTGGAGCTTCCCATTCCTGGAGTTCCACCCCTCAGCATCTGCCTCTCTAACTTGGTGTAGTGTGACTTGGAGTAGCTCAGAAATGGGGTTGTGTCTCTTCCCTTGGCATGTTGACTGAAAAATAAATTAATATCAGAAATTAACCATATTATGTTTTAGAAAGGGGGAAAAACTAACTGTTGGGACAAAGTCAAACAAATTAATTCAGCTGAGAGTGGAGGGGTAGGATGAATTTCCAAGAGGAGCTTATGACTTAGAGTAGGTCCTGTACTTTTTTTTTGAATGAATGTTTGCAGAGTCAGCTTCTTCAGTGGAAACAAAATCTTGACTGTAGTTGAATAAACTGTTTGTAAGCTATTTTGTTTGTTAAACTGACTGTAGGAGGGGGAATTTTTTGAATTCTAGCAGCTTTAACAAACTGACTTTTGAACAAGTTTATAATTGAATGAAGTTTGTGGGGAAATTTTTTTTAATACAAGCACTCTGAATTCTGCCCCAGATTTTAAGGAATGATTTCAAGAGTAGCTTCTGTTTTGGCTTTCTTAATTTGAACTGTCACAAAAGTCTTGATACTAAAGTGTCACGTAAGAAACTTGGAATATGGATGCCTAAAATTACCAGCACTCCTTGAAAATAATGTATGGTCCTTTATTTTCAAGAAGAATTATGAAAAGGGATGTTGCATTTCTTTATACTCCAAGACAGATTTCTGATGTGTTTGCTCTCTCACATCTGTTTTTACAGGTTGAGTATAAACTGGGATTTCAGGTCCATGATCCCATGGCTATGGCTCTGCCCCAGGCCAACATTTCTCTACAAGGAGAAGTTCCTCGCACCCTCTCAGGTAAACTCCCCACCCCTATCCAGCTCATGGATGAATAATGGTCATTTAGACACAAATGCAGTTTTAGTAATCTGTGAACGCTTAATAAAATTGACAAAAATTAATTTAAAATCTGTGTCCTTTAATGCTCTAATAGCTCAAGTGATGAGGCATGAAGACTAAAATAGCATTTCTTAGGATCGAGTTCTTTATAATGTGATAATTTATGATGTCTGTAATGTGCTTCATAAACATAATCTCAAAAGGCCCTTATTTAAATGTTATCTCAGGGTCTGAGAATATCCCACTCCCCTGTAACCCCTGTGTTGTGTTCACAGTGTTCCGTGTCGAACTCTCCTGCACCGGCAGACTCGACTCCGACGTCACAATACTGATGCAGCTCAACTTAACAATAAATTCCTCAAAAAACATCACAGTTCTAAATTTCAAACGAAGGAAAATGTGCTACAAGAGTAAGAGATTAAGTTTCAGATATTTTAAAAGTTTTTACTGTTTAAGTATGATAGGAAAAGGGAGTGGGATGGTGTATGATCCATCACAGGAATAATACAGTGAATTTTGGGGAGGACTGGAAGAAACCAGGTAAAATTCTACCTTTCATAGAGGAATAAGGACTTTTGGTTAAAGCAGAAGCTGGTGAATGAACAACTTTCCCCAAGAGTTCTACTGCACTGACTGACCTTTTAATAGATATGTAACAAAAAACATTTTCTCTCTGGAAGGAAGAAATCAGTTCCCTCAAAACTGCCACATTCTGAGAATTCAAATTGTTCTAAAAGTTACCAAGAAAATCTACTTAGTTTATAAATTGTGATAAAATTGGCTGTTTAGTGGGTGTAGGAGGTGTTAGTCTGTTAGATGTGAAGTACAAAATGATCTTGGGAGATAATCCAGATTTTGGAAATCCTTAATTGACTCTTCTGTGTTACCACTTGGGACTCTGCAAGCATAATTTATTCTTGGATTGTTCCTGCTTACCATTGTTGCTTTCTAGAATTTTCCTAGGATTTTCTAGTATTTTCATAGGCATCAGAAGAAGATTATTTTGGAGAATCCCAGGAGCTATGCCCTCCTTAAAAATGCCTGTGGTGTCCCACTCCTGGGCAGTACTTGGGGATTGCCACCTAGCTCTTTGCATGCTCCTCTTGTCTCTGTTCAGCTTACCTGGAACCTTTGAGGACAGTAGCTGTTTTTCAAAAGAGGGGTTTATCACTTTTCTTGAGTGTAAATATCAAAGGATGAACTCAGGGAAGGTGTGGATGGAAGAGCCCACCATGCCTTGTAGCACATGATGTTGGGGTACTCATTGCATTAGGCTTCAGGAAGAGCATTCTTAATTCAAAGTGTGTATCTCCTTCTGGTGGAATGGAGGTCTGGCTGATAATTTTGATATTTTTACCTTTATTTCATGTTTTCCTGGGTATTTTTTCAAATAGTCCAAGTGGGGGAAGTCAGCCCTGCTGAGCCATTCATAGCTTACTGAGCTGTGGATGTGTGATGGAGCTTTCCAGAAGAACCCACAGTTCACTGGGGGTGAGACAGAGCCACTTCCTGAACCATCAGAAGTGCCCCTTACAGAGATCTCATTTCTTCAGGTTCATAAAAACAAAAAAAAAGGCTTTGTTTGGTGTGTGTTGATGGGTGTAGAGCATATGGGGGTTTCTGATTAAATTTAATGCATAAGTTAGGAATATGCAGGAACTTGCTTGTGGTTTTGCTCAGGGCATTCCTGATAGCTCCTCCTCAAGTTCAAAAAAGGGATAAAAAAAGAAAAACTCTTTGATTTTTCACTCCCTTGGATTATTTTTTCCTAAGCTACACTGGCTTAACAAGGAGTGGGAAGGGGCTGTGCTGTGTTGGACACAACTGAGAGCAGGAAGGGGGGTGTGGAAGTGGGACTGTTCCTGTGCAGCTGCAGAAATCCATGGGATTCCCTCAGCTGCCTGCAGATCTTCAGTGGGGGGTTCATCTAGAGGCTTCTCCTGCATTCCCCAGGTTTGCAATGCTCCTCTTGGTAACCAGACTCAGAGTAAGCTTAATAAAGATTTACCTGCTTTCTAAAGGACTGCTACTCACAGAGCTGTGTTGTCCTCCTGCCTTCACTTGCATATTTATGAGTATTTAAATGGACATCACCTCTTCTATCCTTCTGTTTTAACTCTTTGACTCCTGACTGGCATCAGCTGAGAAGGCACAGTGCCTGTGGTTGCATCTCTGACCCCTTCCTAGGGTGAGCAACATTAGACTGGAGCCAGGATTTCCTCCAAAGGATCAGGATAGTCTTGACTGAACATCCCAGCAATGATTTTCTCTCCTGTAGGAGGAGCTGATTCTGTGAAGTCTTTGTTTAGTGCCTTAGCAAACGCATTCTCTGCACCTCTTCTTTCTGCTGCTTTGGACTTTGGGCAAGCTGCAGGGTTTTACATGGATTCAGGGGGTTCAAACTTTGCCTCCTTGGACGTGTGTTTCAGTGTGAAACAGATTTTAATTCTACCTGGTTAGGTATTTAAATGGAAATATAGGGATTAGTGTAGTTCTTGAATCAGCTCTTCCCTTTGGAAAAACAGATCTGTTTTTCCATACCTGAGACAACGTGAAGGGCTGCAATAATAGATGTACTCCAACCTTAATGGCTTTCTCTCATCTCTTTAGAGCTTGAACCAGAAGTCAAATCTCCAACAGCTGATAAAAACAGCAGCAAGGCTATCTGTAAGTAATCCTGAATGTACAACTTGGGGTTTAAAAACTGAGAAACTTTTTATGTGCTTCGATTCCACAGCTTTCCCTATGAAAACAGTCCCTAGGTGGTCTGTAGTATACCCAGTATTGCAGTGGGGTTTTGGTAATTAATTGTTTTAACTGATGAAGAGGAAAACACCCTATTCCAAGTCTTGTAACAACTTTTGTATCACATCTTAGGGGCTCTGGTTTCTGTACTTGACTCTAATCTGTTTTCCTGACCTTAGGACCTGTCTGGTTTGCTGTTTCAATTTATCACTATTGAAGGAATAGAATGAGGTAGTTTCCTTTCCTCCTCTTCTAGCTGGAAATATCACTGGCTGACTGGCTCCATAATACCCAAAATGCGAGTGTTTTTACCAAAATGCTGTTGGAAGGTAGTGGGAAAGAGTGCTCAGTGCTCTCTTCACCTCCCACTGTCTCTTCCAGGACAGTTGTTCTCCAGGATACCTTATAGAACATTTGGGATGGCTGAGGCTGCTGCCTCTCCCTGCCTCCAGTCCCTCTGCTTATGTTGCCATAACAAACTAACAAATGTTGTTTCTTTGGGTTTTTTTGTTGGTTTTATTCCTTGTTGAGAAGGGTTCAGTAACTTTCCACATCTTTTGCAGTCGATCCTGTAAACGCAGCTCCCACCACTTCAACCCGGGTGTTCTACATCAGTGTGGGTGTGTGCTGTGCTGTGATATTCCTGGTGGCAATAATCCTGGCTGTCTTGCACCTCCACAGCATGAAAAGGATAGAGTTGGATGACAGGTATGTGTTCAAACTTTCCCAGTGTGGTTTTGGGACATATTTACTCAGATTAGTGGGAGTTCAGTCTCAAAATGAGCACTCTGAAGTAGTTTGCAATTTCTGCTCTCTGTGGCAAGCTGTAGCAGATACTGCCTGTGTGGGGCTGTGGTGAGAGCTGTGCTGCAGAAGGGCAGCAGTTGCAGGTGGTCTGCTGTTTATGAGGTGGAAGGGATGTTCAGGCTTTGCCAGAATATTTGTGTAGAGTGGGAAGATTCAGACAGAATCTGATCTACAGGGATTGTCAGGGTTGAAGGAAAAATTGACTTGGCCTTACTGGAAGGACAGACTGGGAGAGCTGGGGGTGTTCATACTGGAGAAGAGAAGATTCCAGGGAGACCTTAGAGCCCCTTTCAGTGCCTAAAGGGGCTCCTGGATAAGGGCCTGAAATGCCAAGAGAAGGGGGAATGGCTTTCTACTGCCAGAGAGTTTTTACCTTTATTTTACCTTAGGTGGGATATTGGGAAGAAATTCTTCCCTGGGAGGGTGGGGAGGTTGCCCAGAGAAGCTGTGGTGGCTGTCTCTGGATCCCTGGAAGGATTCCAGGCCAGGTTGGATGGGGCTTGGAGCAACCTGGGCTAGTGGAAGGTGTCCTTACCCACCCCCCATGGCAGGGGGTGGGACTGGATGGGCTTTAAGGTCCTTTCCCACCCAAACCATTCCATGCTTTTACACGATTGGATGAAAACATTTGGGTTTTACTGACACCTGCAGGAGACTGAATTTCGGTTTTGCATACTTTGATCGATTTTCCAGTATTCAGTTCAGCCTTAGGGGGTACAGTCTGAGCATTACAACTGCTTGGTTATAAAACTGGCAGTGTTGGACTCTCTCAAATATATTTCCAATCCAGAAAAAATGTAGCACATGCATGGAAAATGGAGTTGTAACATGAGTCCAAAGGCATTGGAGGGGGGATTAAACACTGAGGAGAAGGGAGGCTGGAAAAGCAGGTGGACTGAGGCTGTGTGAACAGCCTGCATCAGATACAACTGTTCAGGAGCAGGCAGTGTGAAACTGGATCCTTTGGAAAACAGCCTGTGGGTGGTCACCCCTGTGAAAGGATATCTTGAATTAAAGGATGTCTTGAACTGCTTCTGTGCTGCCTGCAGCCTCATGGAGTAGCTTTATCTTTTCATCCTCCTCCTTATCCATTCATCTGTTCCTTTCAGTTTTCTTCCTGCCCTTCCCTCCCTGGTGTCCCCAGCCCATGTGGCTTTGGCAGTGCCACTGCATTGAGCAGTTGTGGTTCTCGATTGTAACCAAATGAACTTGTCAGCCTTCCTCAATTCCTTTGTGTCTGCTTGTCTGATGTAAGGGTTTTAATCAGCTGAAGGTGTTAAAGGATGTGCAGCTCGCTTTAATTTAGAAAAGAAGAGCATTCCATTTATAGTGTGGGATAGTGAAGTGTTGAGATATCCAGCACAGCAGTGTGATCAGATGTCCTCCCCTGTACTTTATTGCACTGACTTTCTGTGGAGATAAAGCTACAAATCCATCTAATGTTAGTCCTTTGTGGTTTGCAGGTGTAAATAATTTGCTCTGAATCCCTGTATATCCTACTGATAAATTCTGATAAATTCAGGGGGCTTTCCCTGTCTGTGGAAGGAGCTTGGAATGAGATGATCTTCAAGGTCTCTTCCAACCCAGACCATTGTGTGATTTTATGAAGTTTGTGCAGCTCCTGGGGTTTAGCTCTTCAAGCACCATGTGATGACTTATTTTTTGAGCCTGAAGATGTCTTGCCTGGATGTGCTGCTGTGTAAAAGCTGTTGCTCAGGCAGTGCCAGAGCGAAGGTGTAACAGAAGCAAAATGTGCCTGAAAATCAGGAGCTGTGGGGTTTGTTTTGAACAAACAAACCCCACAGGGAAGCAAGGATTTGGTTGTGAATAATAATCTCAAACTGTTTCTGTAAAAGGTTCCTGAATGGAATATGACAATGTCATTAGGGTTAACGACCTCCCAGGAGCAACAGAGCCTGGAAAACCCACTGGTGCTCTTAATTTCAACCCCCAGAACTAAATAAAACCGAGGAGGGTTGTTAACTGGAAGCTCAAGCCGAGTTTACAGGCTGCACATGGATTACTTAGGAACATTGTATTGGAAGTCCACAGCAAATGCTGCAAACCTCTGAGCAAAGGCACTGGCAGAGTGCCAAGGAAAGCTGGCATGGTTTAACAGCAGGATGGTGGGAGTCATTAAAGCAAGAAGGCATTGTTCAAATAGCTGACAGAATATGCAAGTGAGGAAGCTCAGGAAGTGAGTTAAACCTAAAAACCAGAATGAAGCCAACCCAAAAGAGTTTTTCAATCTTGCAACAGGCATTAAAAGAGTAATTCCTTCCTCACACTTGCCTCCAGCCAAAGGAATCCACAGGGCTAGTGGGTGATCAGGTTACAAAAGGAGTTTCCAGCCAGAGCAAGAAAAGGAAATGCAAGTTGTGCCTTGGTGTTTGATGTGGTGACCATGCCAAGACTCTCCTTCCTGGGGAGCTTGCTGCAGAGTGGGTTATACTGAGGCAGCTCATGGATGCAATAGTGGGAATAGTTCAAATAAGTTGCCAGCACCAAAGAATATTCATTCAAAAACTCTGAAGGAATTTAAAGGGGAGGAGCTAGAGCAGCATCTGTGGTTTTTAGGCCCCTGCTAAATGCTGTGCTGGAGCCCTGCACCTGGAAGTGGGAATAACTGTAAAAAAAAAAAAAGTTCCAGAGGGAGATTGAGGCCAGCTATAAATGAGTAAGTTTGTATTGTGAGATTCAGTAGATTCTGTTCCAAAGAAAAAATTCAGTGGGTTCATCCATGGTTTTGCTATAATGGGGAAGAATGGACTTGGATTTCTGTTTTTAAAAGGAAGTCTGGCTTTAAAGGTAGCAGTGGGCCTGGAGGGCATCATCAGCTATGTCTGACAGTCCTGCAGGGGTCACTGGCCCTGCTTGGCCAGTGCTCAGCACCAGCCCAAGAAACCTTAAATCCTGATTATTTGGCAAAGCAGAGGTTGTATCCCAAACCAGTTTCCTCTTTGTCCTCCCAATACAGTCAGCAGTGGAGAAGCTTTGAAGATGGACCAAAGTGGGGGAATGTTGGTGTGTGTTTGGAGGGGGAGGACATCAAAAAAGCTTCTGGCACTGCCATCTGACCTGCTAACAGGAATTTTGGTCCATTACAGCTGCAACAGCCCTTTTTGTAGGGTTTTGATTATGAAAATAAGACAGAAGTCAGCCTGCTGTGGTTTAGGCTGTGTTTTACCTGTTTCATGAATACTCTGTGGACCCCTGATCCTTCTGCCCAAAGAAAGCATCTCAAAAAGCACATTTTAGGTGGTGCTGGAAGGGGCAACAGGTACCCTTAGGGAGGGCAGTGACAAAGTAGGGTAGGCTGTGGAATAGAACCCTTGTCTGAGTGGGACATCAGTGCCATGAGAGAGAGAAATGTGTGCAAATCTTTCCTGGTATGTAATAGTTGTTCTTGGTATGACAGGGTGGTTCTGGCAAGGAACGTTTTGTCACTTTGATTATTCAAAAGTGGGGAGAAGTACCAGAAGACAGAGCAAGTTCTGGAAAGCAGATAGGAGGAAGCTGTTCATGCTTAGTGCCAAGATTTTTGAGTCACCTGAAATACATTCTCATGTGTGAGCGACTTCAGAAACTCTGCTCTTTTAAAGTCTTGCCTGGAAACACTCCTGGTTTTGACCTCGACAGGTTAATTTGGAATGTGTTGGAGTGGCAAGCAATGATGTTGATCTGCATTTTTGTTTCCCCACAGCATCAGTGACAGCAGCAGCTCTCAGGGGCTGTCGCAGCCCTCCACACAGACGACGCAGTACCTGCGGGCTGACACGCCCAACAACGCCACGCCAGTAACCAGTAAGTGTTAATCTAAGCACAGACCCTCCTGCCACGCTGCTTTGGTGGCAAATGCAAGAGAGGAATGTGAATAATTCTCTGGCCCTGTCACTTTGTTTCTTGAATTCACACAGTGTGTGTTTTATCCAGCCACACCATGGTCAGGAGTGAGTTCGGGGGGATGTGAGTGGTCGTATGAGCATGAGACTGTTTGTCCCTTGGGTTGTTCTCCCTGCACCCAGAGCAGTCAGCCAGCCAGACTTCACCAGTAGCTGTGAAGCAGCTGTGTTTTAACACTGGGAAGAGCCTTCCTTGTGCAGTCCAAGCAGAGGAGAGAGAACAGGATGTGTCCACTCAGCCCTGGGATCAGTTAGTGAAGCAGGTGATGCCATGAATCCTGATGGTTGTGTTATTCTTGTCGTCTCCTGTTGCTTACAGCTTTTGTTGAAATTATGTAAAATAGCTGAAGAGAGCAGTGAGAGGAAAAGAAGGGTGGCAGCAGTTTAGATACTGACCTGGTAACTGATACCACAGAATCACAGAATATCCCAGCTGGAATGGACCCACAGGGATCATCCAGTCCAACCTGGCTCTGCACAGGCACCCCAACAATCCCACCCTGTGCATCCCTGAGAGTCTTGTTCAAAGGCTCCTGGGGCTCTGGCAGCCTTGGGGCTGTGCTCATTCCCTGGGGAGCCTGGGCAGTGCCCAGCACCCTCTGGGGGAAGAACCTTTCCCTGATATCCAGCTTAAACCCCCCTGACACAGCTCCAGCTGTTCCCTGGGGTCCTCCTGTCCCTGATCACAGAGAGGAGAGCTCAGAGCTGCCCCTTGGCAGGAGTTGCAAACTGGGATCAGGTCTCTCAGTTTCCTCCAGATTGAACAGACCACGTGCTCTCAGCCGTGTTCTGAGTTAATTCTGTAGTTGATGAACATATTTATTACCCGTGGAATTTTTAATCCTCAAATTATTGTCTGGTGGAGAGCTATCCCAGCCCTGCTCCAGGGAAGGGGCTGTTCCAGCTGGAGGGAAGGTGGCCAGCACAGGGGCACACATGGGTTTTTTTAAAACTAACTAATAGGACCCCAAAGTCTCTCCCATTGTCCTCTGATGGCACTTGGTGATAGTGACTGTCCCATCATGAGGGAGCACAGCAGGAAGGTCAGCATTACTCTCAGTCCTCCTGTGTTTTCCTTTTTTCCTCCCCATGTGTGGGAGCAGGTGTTTACCTGAGGTTGAACTGCACCTCTGGGAGAGATTTGGCTCACTTCTACATTGTACTGTATTTCCCTAAAAAAAACCCCTCAAAAAACAAACAAACAAACTTATTTGTCATCTGAGTTCATCTTTCCCTTGCAAAGAGCTGCCTTTAAAATGTATTTGGTATAAGCATTAATTTAAAAACAGGCTTGTAAAAATTTAATATATGAAATGTTAAAAAAATTCCTTTTCAGAGTTTGGAAGAGACCTTACCCTGCAAATTATCCTAGAGCTGGTTTCCCTTTTGTCACCTGAGTCCCTCCCCAGCCTTTTTATTTTCTCTTAGAATCACAGAATCATTTAGGTTGGAAATGCCCTCCCAGTGTTCCCCCAGCACTGCCAAGGCCACCCATGTCCCCAAGTGCCACACAGCTTTTAACTCCCTCCAAGGGTGGGGTCTCCACCTCTGGGTAGCTGTGCCAGGGCTGGACAATGCTTTGGGAAGTGGAATTTTCCCTCATGGCCAATCTAAACCTCCCCTGGCCCAGCCTGAGGTCATTCCCTCTCCTCCTGTCCCTGTTCCCTGGGAGCAGAGCCCAGCCACCCCCAGCTGTCCCCTCCTGTCAGGGTGTTGTGCAGAGCCAGAAGGTCCCTCCTGAGCCTCCTTTTCTCCAGGCTGAGCCCCTTTCCCAGCTCCCTCAGACACTCCTGGTGCTCCATTTCCTTCCCCAGCTCTGTTCCATTTCCTGGACGTGCTCCAGCCCCTCAGTGTCTTATCCCAGCTCAGGCTGAGCTGCTGATGTCCTGTTAATCTCAGTTTTTTTTGTTTGGCTTTCCAAGTGACTCAGGTTAATTTGGCTGAGTTCCAGTTGCTGGAAGGTTGTCCCCCAGAATCCTCTGGCCAAGGGCAGGAGACCAAGCCCAAAGGTGATGGTTCAACCCTCCTCACCCTGCCCTGTGTGGTGGCCACTGTGCCCAAGTGGCACCTGTTTGCTGGGGACAGCCCTTGTTTCACAGTGTCTTTTACCTGCTTTGGGACACTCCCAGTACCACTGGAAATGGTGAAAATTAGGAGAAGAAGAGAAAAGGTTGGATGTGTGAAAAAAAGCAGGACTGACATTCTTGGTCATTCCACAGTTGCACAATTTTGCTTTCAGTAACATTTAAATTTTGAAGAAAGTATTATCAGAGTAATTATCAAGATTTCTCCAATAATTCATGCACATGTACAAAAATATTCCAGGTTTCTGACTCTGCTGGTGTATCCAGATGTCTGGAAGTGCCAGAAGAGGGCACTGGTGGTTTGTTAATGTCCTGCTGGGGTAAGGCATCGTCCCAGCTCTGAGTTTTCCAGCAGTCTATTTCTCCTCTTGAGGGCAGTGCAGGACAGGACTTTCCTTCACCCAGAGTTAATAATCAAAGTTGTTTGCATGACACTACAGAGAATTCCTGTGTAATTTCTTTCCCTGCAGATGACTGTTCTTGTGCTTTTTGTTGCTAAATACTGTCATCTTTTTAATATTAATATATCATATATTTAAGATGGTGCTGCTCCCTGGTGTGTGGAGCCATAGGTGGTCAGAGGTGAAGCCCTATGCCTGTTCTCATTCCAAGGGTATTTATGTTGGATTGTTTGGCTCTGCTGGCTCCTCAGGTTATCCCACATTACGGATAGAGAAGAATGATCTGAAAAGTGTCACTCTCATGGAGGCCAAAGCTAAAGTGAAGGACATAGCCATCTCCAGGGAGAGGATCACCCTCAAAGACGTGCTCCAAGAAGGTATTTACAGCACTCACATGCTTCATTCCTACAACATGCTGTAGATATATAAATACAAATGCATGGATATTTATTTACAGACTTTTCTGAAATCATTCACAGATGATGTTTCTGATCTTTGTAGCTTTGGTGGATGGGAGGAATGATGAGTTATGTTTGCATTTGGGGTGTGGGGGTGGGGAAAGCAGCTTCCAGAGTTAATTAGGCTGGGGGAGTGACCAGGTGTGCTCAGTAAGTCATTCAGCTTGTCTGTCTTAATAACCTGCTCCCTGAAATGATGGGTGGCTGAGGGGAAGGGTAATCACTCAGGGCTCTCAGAACTCATTTTTGGGAGTTCCTACAGGAGAGCTGCTCTTAACAACATAAAAATCAGAGCAAAACCAACCCACAGCCCAGAAAAACTTCAGTTGTCCAAATTTGGTGTCTCAGTTTGATAACTTTGCTTTGGAAATCTAATTGGCAGATGCAACATTTACAGCCCTGATATAAAAGATTCAGAGACTACCTGCTTGTTTTCATGGAATATCCTGAGTAGGAAAGACCCACAAGGATCACCCAGTTCCTGAATTTTTCACTCTTTGTTTACTGTGCACTTTGAAAGTGTTCATGCACAACATGAATTGATTCTTGCTGAAACCGAATTTGAGAAATAGGCTTAAATATTTAGTTTTCTTTGTCATTCACCTTTAATGCTGCAATTTCAAGTCTCTGTTGCCTGAGAAATCAAACTTCCCAAAGCTGGAGATTGGAGATAATCATCCTTTGGAGGCAGAATGCTTTGTGTTAGTCTGAGCAGCAGTGGAGGATGTTCCCATTCTTCTTCAGTGTGTGCCTCTGAACCTCTGGGGTGGCAGCTCTGAGCTCACTTCCAGTGTGGGCTCTGCAAAAACCTTCCTTGGCATGTGGGATGTGCTTTGTGTTCCTCTGGGCTGCCTGGAGCTGGGATGTTGGGAGTCACCCATGACTAGAAGTGACTCAGAGCCCCAGCAACGCTTCAGATGTTTGGTGGCAGAGCTGCCCTGTTCTGCCAGATGAGGCATAAGGAGCTGTTGAATGCAGTTTGGACCCAGTTAATCCTGGGATCTTGTTTCTTAGCCTCCAGCTGTTACTTTGAGTCAGAACCTTCAACAGTTAATCACAGAGTCATTAAGGTTAGAAAAGCCCTTTGAGGTCATCGAGTCCAAGCACTCACCCAGCACTGCCAATTTCACCCATGTCCCCAAGTGCCACATCCACATGTCAGAGAAGACCTGGCCAGTTTTAGTTCAGGATCATAGTGGTGTTGAGTCTGCCATTGAAGAACAAAAGAGCTTCAGAGGGGAAGAAGGGGATAAAGTAAATACATACACAGAACTTTTCTACAGATCTTGGCCACAGATTCATTATAAACTTCATGTAGCTTCCATAGCTTCACCTGCTTTTACATTTTGGAAAAATATGTTTAGGCGCTTTATCAAAGTCTTCAAGAACCAAGACAGGAGGAATTTAGTTGCTGTTAAGTAATTCAGGGTGTTGTGGTTGCCTGAGAGTCTCCTGAGTTCAGCTGCTGCTTAGTGAGATTGCAGTTTGAAGACCCCTGTCATGCAGGGTTTCCTTGCAGCCCCAGGGTGGGTGACAGAAGTGTTGCATTGCCCCTGTTTAAGTTACTTAGAAACAAATAAGACCTGTATTTCATATTGTCAAAGATCTTTCAACCTAATCAGGCAGGAGGACTCCTTGGGAAGGGGCTATGATGCTGGAAGAGACTGTGTGGACATGATGCACACCTTGGTGCAGGAAAGTGTTGCCAAGTTGAGCAGTAAAAGCCAATGAATTCTCTGTGTGTTACCAGTTGTTCTCAGCCCAGCTCCTCAGAGTAGCTCCTCTTCCTGCAGTAGCATCAGTAACATCTTGTGAATGGAAAAATGCTGGAGAGTCTGAATGACCCCCAAACAAACCCAGCACCTTCCAGCTGAGGTGAAACTTGTGAATAATGTGATGCTGGCTGTTTCAAAGTGTTCCATGTGTGCTGGCTGGCCAGAATTGCTGTTCTCTTGTGATTGTTTCCAAAAAAACTTGGTCCTTGTGAGAAATGCCTTGGCTTAGAATTCCACACTGGGTGGGTGAGAAAAGGGAGCTGGAGTTCTTAGTGCAGGGAGTTCACTGAAGTGCCACAAGTAAACTATCATCATATTGATATTTAATTTCACTGGGCTCTGCTGCTATCACTAGTTCACTCTCATGCTTTTTCCCTTAAGTTTTATTTATGTAAAACTTCACCATTTTTGCTGCCTGTAGTTGTGAATCCCCCTCGTGCTGGAGAGCAGTTGGGTTCTCTCTTGGTGACTTTACAGGGTTTGGAAACACTTTAACTGCAGGCATTCCTCACTTTCTGCTGTGAAATGTACTGTTTGCTTAAGATACTCCTAATGTTATCAGTGTTTCTTTACTTTACTGATTGGTTGTTCTGTTCCTAGGCACGTTTGGGCGCATTTTCCATGGAATTCTAATAGAAGAAAAAGACCCCAGTAAAGAAAAACAAGTTTTTGTCAAAACTGTTAAAGGTATGTTTGCATAAAGGAGCGGGTTTGTGGGCAGGTGTTTGAACTGTGCTGCAGGCTGAGGGTGCCAAACCTGGCTTTACAACAACCCCCTTCTCCCCAAAATACGCAAATGATGAAAAGCAAAAGCAGTTGGGATGCTTCCTTCAGCCACAGGGAACAGCCATCTTATATGGAAGAAAAATGCATGTGTTCTCCACCAGTGCCTTCAGTCATCACCCTTGAATACTTTTGTTTATTATTCTTCTAAGTAAAAAGTTATATTGGTTTTTTTTCCCCAGTATGTCATTGTCTTCCCAGTAATAGCCCTGTCCCCTGCAAATTGCTGAAAAACACCTGAAATGTATCTTAAAAATCTTTTACAAATGCATGGCTGTACAAAAGACAGGGCATAGTTTCTGCCTTCCTTAAGCTTTGCAAGTGATGCTTGAGAATTGGCATTTAGAACTGAATTTATCCAAATACAGCACCTGTGTTCAGGAAATACCTTGAAATGGGGATAGGTAGACTTAATGAGCAAGGTGGGTGTAGATGAAAATGTTGCAAATGTCCTCTATGTCTGTCACATGTATCCCATGTGTATATTACAAGTATCCTACATGTGTCCCTATGTTACATGTATCCTACATCTATCCCTTCTCTGCAATCATCACAAGTTCTCTTTTTGCCAAATTCCCAGTACAGTGGTTGTTTTACTACTTATTTTTATTATTTCAGTTGGGTGTCTTATTGCCTTTGGTTTTTCATTTGACAGCTTCTTTAATTCTTTCTTGCAAAAAAATAAGTGTCTATAAGAATTTAAACTCATTCTGCCTTTTTTTTTTTTTTTTACCTGGCTATTAATTTTTGAGGATACTGATTGGGGAAATGTTGAAGCTGCTGAATTTTGTAGTTGAATCTTTCTGCTACCCATTTATTCTCTGCTGCCATTAAGAAAAATATGTTGCTTAAAGGAAGCAGCCACCTTGGTCTATTTCTGACACAATCAGATGTTTCTGGTGCTCTTCTCTCTCACATGACATAGAATAATGGAATGGTTTGGGTTGAGGGGGATCTCAGAGCTCTACCCCCTGCCATGGCCAGGGACACCTTCCTCTATCCCAGTGTTCCAAGCCCTGTCCCGCCTGACCTTGGACACTTCCAGGGATCCAGAGGCAGCCACAACTTCTCTGGGCAACCTGGGCCAGGCCCCCACCACCCTCCCAGGGAAGAATTCTATCCTAATAGCTCATCTAATCCTGTCCTCTGGCAGCTTAAAGTATGTCCTGTCCCTCCATCCCTTGTCCCAAGTCCCTCTCCAGCTCTCCTGGAGCCCCTTTTAAGGGCTCTGAGTTCTCCCTGGAACCTTCTCTTCTCCAGGTGAACACCCCAGCTCTCCCAGCCTGGCTTCTCTTATTTAAAAACCAAAAAATTTAACACTTTCTAGTATTTTATGAACGTTTTCTGAATTCTGCCTTCCTCTGGTCCATTTCACTGCCAAACAGTTCTGTCTTTTTTATTTTTTGGCTCTTATTTAATAATAGTTCTCAAAAACTTGGCCCTTGGCATGTAAGCTACTTTTTATAGCACTGGATTAAACAACATAACATTTGTCAAAAGTGATCTTAATTTCGCTGCCTCCCATGACCTCTTATTGAATTGCTTTCCCAAAATGGGACTTCCAATGCACTCCTAAATCCATAATTCTCCCTTACAGTGGCTTATGTATGTGACACAGTCGTGTACTATAGGAAAAAAGCTCTTCCCTTTGCAGGGAAGGATTCACTGCAGTGATGGCATTCATCACTGTAGAGAATTTCCCAGCATTAAAAAAAATCTGTGTGTAAGAAGTGTAGAGTAGGTTTTGCTGATACTTGGGCTTGGGCAGCAGAATTTTGCAAGGAATAAAACCTGTAACATCCCCTCTCCTCACAGCACCTCACTTGCAGTGCTGATATTACACAGCTTCATTTTCACACCCTGGTTGTGATTGCTGTGTGTGTGGCTGGGATATGTAATAAGTTGGGAATTTGATCTGGTTGGAAGAAAAAACCTGCAAAAATTCTCTTGTAACCAGAGTTTTTCCTTGATCTCAGTCATTCTGTGGCCACACACACACTGCTGTTCTGGCACAAGCAGAAGCAGGGCAGGACCATAAAAGCTTGATGGGTATGAGAACCATTAAACTGACTTAAGTATCTCTTTGCTGAAGGCAATAAAGCCTGAGGGTCATGGAAAATAGACAAGGAATAAAGGCTTTGTCTGTGGAGTTAAATTATCACTTCCCAAAAGTATGAGCTGCTCCAGAACTGCCTTGTTTAACCCAGAGGTGCACTCTGAAAGTGATAAAATGAAGTCCAGTGGTGTCCCAAATGTCAGGAAACAATGGGGAGTGGGGGTGGAGAATGCCAGATCTTTGGAAAATGTGATCTGAGGTTCTTTGAGTAGGTACCATGAGGAAGAATAACCTCCTTTAGAGAAAAAGCACCTCTTTTTTCTCAGCAGGATCAGGGCTTGAGAAACTGAAGACACTGTTCTGACATTAGGGGAGTTGTTATGGCTTTAAACCTGGAATTTCAAGAGAATCCTAGAGTCCCAGAATGGTTTGGGTTGGAAGGGACCTTAAGGCCATCCACTCCCACTCCTACCATGGGCAGGGACACCTTCCACTGGCCCAGGTGGCTCCAAGCCTTGTTCAGCCTGGCCTTGGACACTTCCAGGGATGAGGCAGCCACAGCTTCTCTGGGCAGTCTGTGCCAGTGTCTGACCTCACAGGGAAGAATGAATAATTGTGTTCATTATGTCAAATATAAAGTTACCCTTTTCCTGTTTAAAACATTGCCCTTCGTCCTGTCCCTGCAAGCCATGATCAAAAGTCTGATTTTCTTACAGTCCACAGGCCACAGAAAGGTGTCCTTGGAAAATTTTCTTCTCCAGGCTGCACCTCCTCTGCCCAACAAGTCCAATAGATGGGCCAAGAGTTTGGCTTTGTTGACTGTTAGGAGAAAAGCTCTGTGCCACTTGGGTGGGTGTCAAGGTTGTGCTGTTCAAGGAGTGGTTTCTGAATGAAAATCCGTGAAGAAAAATCATGCCCTAAGTGCCTGTCACAATAAATCTCTTTTCATGTGTCCCTCCTTCAGCTGTCAGTGTATCACAGCATCCATATCCTTTTAAGAGAGGTTCTTTCCAATAATGTGGGCAGGGGGAATGTGCTGTCAGTTTTCCCATTTCCTGTGCTGGGGAAGGTGAATGTTGTGGCTGTTGTGCTCTTCAGGCAATAGTTATATCTGTGGGTATTTCCTGCTCTGGAGGGAGAGTGATGGCAGCCTTGTCAGTTTGTCTCTTCCCTGTATTCTTTCCCCTTGGTTAATTGTTGCCCCCAAAGGGTCAAAAGCAACAGGTAGTTGACTGCAGTAACTGCAGCAGCCCTTCCCACTTTCCTTCCCTGATGTTTCCCAGAGCTGCAGTGAGATGCAGAGCATTGCTATGAACCAGGAGAGTGAAAACAGGATCCCTGATTTCTCTGAACTTTGTGTTTGTTCCACTTCTGAAGTGATCTGCTCTTAAAGGAGTCAGTAATACAGGAGAAGGCTGAGAGAGCCTGGACCTGCCTGAGAGGTGGAAGAGACCATCCAGAGTTTCCTGGAATATTCTGTATTCCCTGTTGTCTCAAGATGGGGTAGAACTATTAGGTCAGACTCTCAAACAGCAAGTTTGAGCCTGATTAAGCAATATCAGTGTAGGGGTTGAATAGGTTGGAAGTGTGCTTGTTCAGCATGATCTGACTGGTTTCTCATCTGCCACAGAGTTTGGGGTCTTTTATTTGAACACTTCATGAAGTTATTGAAGTACTTCTGAAGTGATTCAGTGATTACTTGTTCTGTAGCTCTTAAATTGATGGGGTGTAAAAGTTGGAGATGCTTCTCTTGAAGTGTCAACACCATATCTCTTATAAAGACTGGCTGAAGGAGGATTCGTCCCTGGGCTTTACTCCAGATCCTTGAAAGAGTTTTTTCTTTCATGGAGCTTTGGTTCACTCCAGGGAGAAAGTTGTAACATGCCCGTGGCTGTGACAAAGTTTCTACATGCAAGTTCATGAAATAGATGAGTTTATAAGGTTTTTTTAATGCTATATCATCTGTGTCTGGGTGCCTGAGCCTTCTGGTACGTGCAGTGCCTTGTGCCAAGGAGAGCTTCAAAGGAAAATGGATCTCTCCTGGCTTTCTGGAAGCTCTCATAATTTCAGACTGCAAAGATCCCAAGCTCTGGGGAAAAGGTGTGACTTGTTCAGACTGTCCTAGATCCTTCATGTTGGTCATACAGTTGTTGTGTTGTCTTTGCACTTCACGCTTCCACTGTGTTCATTTGCTAGGCGAGGTGCTCAAAGTCGTAATTACATTCACACTTAGACATTTCAGTGGAAAATTCACCTTTGTTCTGTCTTCAAACAGACACTGATGAAGATCGAGGATGTGTCATTGCCAGCAAGAACAAGGATATGTTATCTAGAATATCTGGGATTTTGGAATCTTTGGATCAGCACAACCCGAACAAGTTCTTTGTTAGAAAGATGAGAAACTTAGCTGGCATTTGCTTTCTTTGTTGTGCTTTTTGTTTTACAGAAAAATTGTGTTATGAGGGTGGAATGCTTCACTTTCCAATCAGAGGTTTCCAATCCCTTTCAGTTTTGGGAAGTGTCTCTGATGGTGTGTTTCTCCAAGCTGGCATTACATCTCCTACCAGGCTGTAACAGATCCCTCCAGCCTTTCTGGGGAATCTTTTAAATCATCTGATGTCAGAGGAGGAAGAAAACACACAGGTTTCACCTTTGATTTAAAGAACACATTGTTTAATGGTGCTTTTCCTGTGAAGGAGAAAATTCTTAGCAAAACAAATGCAATTGTGTTATTCCAGGAACATATGAAGTGAGGGTGAGCTGTGTAGAGCCCTGACTCATTTAGGATGTTCTGGCCAAGGTACACTTTTGGTAAAAACAACGCAGTGTGCTGTTCAAGATAACCCGGCTGCTCCCATTTCGTGTTCTAACCACTTAACATTTTTCTGATGTACGAGGAAGGAGTGTTTGGAAACAAACCATCCATGGAAAGCACTAGAAACAAAGTCAGTGTTGACAAAGGTCAGCTCTTTAAACTTTATTGTTCTACCAACTTTTAACAAAGCTCTGTCATCTTAGGTCACTAAAAGACTTCCAGCATTCTTGGCTATCTCTGACATTTTAATATTTAGATTTTTAAAATTTATTGCTAGTCTAGTTAAGAGGAGATGCCCTATTCCTGGAAGTGCTCAGGCTGGGTTGGACAGGGCTTGGAGCATCGTGATCTAGTGGAAGGTGTCCCTGCCCATGGCAGGACATGGAGTGAGATGAGCTTTAACGTCCCTTCCAACCTAAACCATTCCATGATTGCAGCATTGGTGACCCTTTAGGACTTCATACAGTTGGGAAGTGTGGGAATAGAAACTTGGAGCATCATCCACAGTTGTTCTCAAGGGATCATGTTTCAATTGATGGAATTTGCTCTTCTGGGCAGTTCATTCTTAAAAGCACAGCCTTGTGAAAATAGTTCTAAGTTTGTACCTTAAACATACAGTATTTGAATTAATTGTTCAAAAATATTTAACTTTCCAAAATTAGACTGCAGGATCCTGTTTATGAAGAATATAGTTTATGCCAAAAAAAAAAAATAAAGAGTTACTGCTCATCTGAGCTAAATTCTTGAGTGTCTTTATAAAGGAAGATACTTGAATTTAAAGAATTTTGGATAAGTAGCAAATTTTTGAATATATGCCTAAAAATGCGCTTCATTTTTCATTTTATCCTAGTTCTTTAGGAAAATACCCTGAGACATCTAAAGCAGTACAGTATGCTTCAGAAAATACTGAGGGGATGATTTCCAGAGTATTGTACTATATAATTTACAGATTTATTATTCCATGTGCTAAGAGATATTCACCTGCAGAACACTTTAATTTACATACAGTTAAAATCTCTCCTTGTACATCAGTTTTATTATGTGCTGTCCCTTGCCCTTTGGACCAGGATATCAGTCATGTTTCTCTTTCCCAGTTTCACTTTCAACTTTCTTAACACTTTCAGGTTCACTTTGAGTTGAATGGATTATCGAGCAAAGAGCCTTTTACTTCCTCCTCTTTGCTGCTGCTTCTTGGATTCTGGTGTTACTGTTTCACAGGGAACTAAGACTATCCCCAAATCCTGCTTTTCTCTGCCCTTTTTTAAAACTGCATGTGCATTTGTAATGTAGGAAAACCAGAATAGCATTCCCTATTTTAGCAGTGTCATGTTGACTCAATCCCAAGATTTATTAAAATTAGGCTTGGATTTGTCAGTGTGAGCTGCCTTGCTTTGCAAAATAAACTCATGTGGTTGATACTTGATGCCTGTATACCAGGATTGGAAGAGAAATCCTGCTCTCTGGAAATTTTATCAGGACTAAGTGCAGTGTCCCATGCTGTAACCTCTTCCTGCTGTGATTTGGAGTGCACATCTTACCTTTACAGACTGGAATTCTGTAGGATGCAGGGCTGCCTTGGAAAGCAGGGGGACATTGATTTGTGGAAGTGATGACCTGAACACCTCCTGCAGCTCCGAGCTGCAAACAGGAGCACGGTGTGCTGTGCTTAGTCCATGGCAGGAGGAAGCATTGGATGCTCAACTTGGCTCTGTCTGACTCCTGGAGCCTCAAAATTTGAAAGCTGAAATCTTTTTTACATGTACTTTCCTTTCTGCCTGTGAAAAAGCAGGTTGGATCATGACTTCTTGCATTCCTTTAGCATCCTTCTGGTGAAGGAAAGTTGTGAAGGTTACCTGCTAGGAGCATTAAAAATGTCCTGTGTGACAGATGTGAGCACAGGCATTGAATTACTTCCAAAGACTCATGTAGAGGGGTTAAAGCAATACTCAGGTATGCATTCTCTTTGAACTGGGGTGGAATTCTGCCTTGGGAGCAGTTTTACCTAATTAATTGCCATGCAGAAGCAGCAGTAATTAACAGGGATGTGTTGATACTGGGAGCATTTATCACCTGGAGCTGCTCTAGTCCTGCACTCTAAATTCCTGTGACCACTGTGCCTGCCTGTGTGGATGTCACCCTTCAATAACTGGAGCTTGTGCACTTTCTCATGGGATATTTGGCAAAGTCCACAAGGCTGAAAAATAATAAGGGTAATAGAAGCTTGTGAAAACAGGCAGCTGTGTAGAAAATGGGCTGTATAAGTGTTGTTATGTGGGGGAGTATGACCTTGCAGTATGAAATAGGAGGAAGTTAACAGGGGAACAAGCCATTACAAATGGTCCAAAGATGAGAAAAGCTGCAGGTAAAACATCTTAAATATTGCAGTTGGAAACATTCATCAGAAGCCTTGGAGCTCCTGGCTGTAGCATTTGTAGAGCTGCTTCTCACTGGAGTCTTGAAAGAATCTGCTGTTACTGCCTGTAGCAGGCTGTGAGAGCGTTCAAATGGGACTCAGTTCAATTTTGAAACCTGTGGTTGCGTGGGTTTTCAGGTTCTGCTTTTGTCTTCTGAAGAAACAGATTTCAGTGACCATTCTACAACCAGAAGTCTTGTAAATTGTAGTGCTGCCTGGGAGGGGGTTGTGGTGAGGTGGGTGTCAGTCTGTTCTCCCAGGGAACAGGGGATAGGACAAGAAGAAATTGCCTCAAGTTGAGGGGAAGTTTAGGTTGGATATTAGGGAAAATTACTTCCCAGAAAGGGTTGTCCAGCCCTGGCACAGCTGTCCAGGGCAGTGGTGGAGTACCCCCCATTCCTGAAGGGATTTAACAGATGTGTGGATGTGGCACTTGGGGACATGGATTAGGAGTGGCTTTGGCAGCACTGGAGGAATGAGTGGGTCTTGATCTTTCCAACCTAAAAGGTTCTGTGATCCTACTTAAGCTGTGCTTTGCAATTTTGAGGCTCTGGGAGGTCTGACTTACGAAGTGACTCATGAAAGCATCCAGCTAATCAGTTCCCCACTGCAATATCCAGGTAATTGCTGCTTTTCATCTCTGCTACGTCCTTTGGGGTGTGGAGTGACTTTTCCTGGTGAAGCAGAGCCTGGTGCCCTGCAGCTGATGAGTACCTGGTCTCAGAGGAGGCAATTCCCTTCTATTTAGTGTCATCACAGAACTTCCCCAAGATCTTTTCACCTGATGATTCATGTGATTGATCAATGATAATGAGCAAAGATTTTTAAAGTATATTTTTGCAGCTGGATTTTAAGGAGTTGGTAAAAATGGAATAGGTGTTTTTTCTCCCCCTGAACAAGGGAGGGCCCCAGCACATCCCAGCACAGAGGGATCAGCCTCTTCTGTAAAATCATCAGTGCCAAGAGCCCCATTGTGCCTGGCTGCATACAAATCCTGTGATATCAAGAGATAAACCTGCAGCTCCATCAGAGCTTGGAATCCTGCCTTGTTCTTGCCCTGGGCCTCAGGGCAGGCTTTCACAGCCAGGCTTTTGGGTAAAACCAGGGCTCGGAGAGCATCTTCCTCTCTGGAATGCATTTGCATCTATCTCGGTCTTGGTTTTAAGCACCTTCAGAAAGTTGGACCTTTTTGGTCCTAACTGAGTATCTGGAATACTTCTGGGTGTTAAATCCTCCTCTGAACTTCCCTGAAGTTGCTGCTTTTTGGTTTCTCAGCTGTTGGTGCATGATCACCTTATGGAAATCTGGCTGCTCCTTGTGAGTGTTCAACTGCAACTCCATTCATGGCTGAGCACTGACATGTTCTTAATCACAAATAATGGTAATATCTCAGTTCAGCTTTTTTCAGGGCTTTAAGGAAGTTTTGCAACGAGCCCTTGTTGCCTCGCCCTGGAGCACTCAAATTCAGGGCTGTTCCTGGTGCCCAGATTTAATATAGGGGAGACTGTGACCTCCTCAGTTGTGTCTCCAAGTAGCTGTTGTAATTTCAGAGGTTTCTGGCTCTGTGGGAGGCTTTGCCTCCCTCTCCCCTCTGTAGCTGTGTGTATGGCTGTGCTCGTATCCAACACCTTCATGGATTTGGGGCAGACAAAAGGAGCCACAAAAGCCCGTGGGCATCCCGTGAGTTTGACAGGATCCTCCCCCTGTTCTGTTTGAGTGGCTGCACAAACAGCTCTGAGAAGAAAACGAGGCGTGTGTGCTTACGTGTAGCACTCAGGGATTGACACAGTTTGAGGAATTTGGGATTATACATTGGCCCAGGCAGGAAGATGAAATCTGTAGGATTCATCTCGCTATGTCCTTGGAAAAAGGTCTCAGCAAGCTGGGTTTGCTGTGGCACAGTTGTCACTGGCTTGGCTCTGGGACTCTGTTTCTCATATCAAAACTAGAAATGGTGGGTTTGCTGGATTGGTTTTAAGGGTTTTTAGTACAGGATGCTCAGATTCACCAGGCTCTCACAACAAAAAATGTAATATTGCCAAAATCACGTTCGTCCTGGTCTGTGAATATGTTTGTGTTGGGTGCTCAAAAGTGGTTATAGTCCACTAAATGTGACAGAGTTTGTTTAGCTGAACTTTTCCCCTTGTAACTGACGAAAATGGCCTTAAAAGGAAGCCTGATTGCAGTGGGGACTGTTGCAGTAGCAGTATTTTGGTGTTCTTTTCCCCCTTTTGACAAGAATCACTTCAAGAAGTGATGATTAATGTTGTGTTTTGAATTATATCTAGTACAAACCCACAATAATCAAATTGTGTGGTGGTACTAAATTGGCACTGGTCTCAACTAGGGGAGGATTAGCCTTGAACACTATTGTTTGTTCTGAGTCTGTTGAATTTGTTGGTGTTGGGTAAGTTTTTTTCCATGCAGAAAACAAGGAAATAATATTGATAAGCAAACACAA
The DNA here is from genome assembly GCA_013400635.1 of Hypocryptadius cinnamomeus. Lineage (NCBI taxonomy): Eukaryota > Metazoa > Chordata > Aves > Passeriformes > Zosteropidae > Hypocryptadius > Hypocryptadius cinnamomeus. Next base: position 7,114 of record VYZP01010464.1, on the reverse strand, counting down.
TATGGATGGTGAGACTGTTTCACGAGATAAGATTTCAGTTTCCCTATATACTTGCCTGGGAGTCAATCATCCTTTTGGGTGCCTAACCACTATAACATGGAGAGAAAACAACAGAACATCACAGTGACCTGCTGGAAACTTCCCTGAGTGCTGGAAAGGGAAAGGCTTTGGCAGAAGAGTCACCATGAGGAGATGAATGGGTGCATTGTCCAAACCAGCCTGACTTGTTCCATAGATCTTAAATCCACTCTTAAACAATCTCTGATTTAAAGCTTCAAATTATTGCTCAGTGGCTCTTATAATTAAAAGCAAACCAGTTCAGCAAGCACAGGGCCAGAGAGTGTGTGAGGAGTTAATCAGCTTAAACTCACACCCAGGAATCTCTTTCCTCCCTTCATCGTGTGCTGGGTGAAGAGGTTGAGGTCTTTGGGCCCTGTAATTACTGCTGTTACACCTGAAGCTCTGTACAAGTAACCTGCTCCTCTGACTTCTCAGAATCTGCTTTTCCACCTCCATTTTTAATGCTGGCTTTTAGAACTAGCTGATTGAGTCATTCAGGACTGTGTAACTTTGTTTTAATGTAGGATCTTAGTTTTTCTTTCCTCTTTCCAAGCCTCTTGCATCTGTCTTGTACATAATCAAATTCATCAAGTGTCCAGCCCACAGGAGTAGGACTTTCTCTTTCTCATGCTTCTGTTGGAGTGCAGACCAGAGACTTCAGCTGGCCATGGCTTCAGTGTCTCCTGCACTGCAAGAACCTGTTTGTACCATCCCCACATACAGAGTTGTTATCAAATAAAAGGGAATCGTAGATTTGTTTGTGTTGGAAAAACCTTCCAAGACCATCGAGTCCAACCATTCCCCCAGTGCTGTCAGGGCCACCACTCAAGTGCCTCACCCACACAGATCTAAATCCCTCCAGGCTAACATCCTCAACCAGTGCCCCAGGCATCCTGTTCCAATGTCTGACCATCCTTTCTGTCAATAAATATTCCCTGATATCCAGTTTGAACCTCCCCTGCTGCAACTCAAAGGTGTTTCCTCTCATCCTGTCCCTGTTCCCTGGGAGCACAGCCTGACCCCCCCGCCTGTCCCCTCCTGTCAGGGAGTTGTGCAGAGCCAGAAGGTCCCCCCTGAGACTCCTTTTCTCCAGGCTGAGCCCCTTTCCCAGCTCCCTCAGCAACTCCTGGTGCTCCTTCCCCTTCCCTGGACACGCTCCAGCCCCTCAGTGTCCTTGTAGTGATGGACCCAAAAAGCACTGGCTGATGCATCCCATAATATACCACATTTATCCACATAATATACCACAATTGTCACTAATTTAGTGGCACCTCTGAGCTTCTCCAGAGTGCTCCCATCACTCTTCACACAGCCAGAGCCCCGTTTTCTTTTGCAGGGCTCAGGCTCAGTTAGGAAAGGGTGTCAGGGCTGTACAGGGAGCAGGATCAGACCTTGCAGGAGGGAAAAGAGCAGAGGATTTCTTGCCTATTCTTCCTCCCAGGGCAGTAAAACCTTGGCTTGACTCATCCATGACATGTAAATTCCCCCTAGTGCAGCAAGGAGAGCTCCTTGGGCTGTGCCAGCTCCCTGCCAGAACTAGTCCCAGCACGAGGGAGACACAGAAAATACTCCCAGGTGTGAGGGGGGTGAGATTGGGAGAGCTCTTGTTGACGTCTCCTTAAGCTTCCCTGGAAGATCTTGCCACCAAAGGAAGAAAAAAAGCCCCCCAAATACACAAAGAGTGGTGGGAAAGGGGTTCCAGGCACCACCTGTGCCTTTGCCCAGTGGATGCTCTGGTTGCTTTGAGTTACTGGAGTTATCACAGGTGCCTGAATTTTAGCTGGCAGCAGTGGTTTTATTTATTTATTCATTTTAAAAGGTGGGGGAGAGAACAACAAACAGTTCTAAAGTTACCAAGAGTCAAGTGTGTCAAGCAGAGAGCAAGGAAATAAGTAAATGTAGACATAAACAGCCTCCAGCCATGTGGCAGTAAACACAACTGTACCTGGAGTGGTAACTCAGCAGCAAAGCAGTGTCCTTGGAACACATTCATGCTTGGGAAGCATTTGGCACATCCCACTTCTTCCATGGGCACCAGTCCTGTGCGGGATGGGACCACACTGCCCAGTGCAGCTGGCTTGTGCCTGCCCAGAAGCTGTCAGGAAGTGCAGAACAACAGCCTGTCAGCCCCTGGAATGTGCTTGATTTCCTTTCTGGGCTTGACCCCACTCCTTTAAGCAGAAATGAGTCTCAGAACTTGTCCTTGAACTTTGGGGCTTTTTCTAAGTACCATTTTAAGAAAGAAGGCAAACAAGTTCTGTTCATGCTCCAGTGACCTTAAGTGACTTGCAGATCTGGACTGAATTTTAATTAATATGTTGATTTGTTTCCAAAGTTTATCTGTGGTTCCTTTTTCCCTCAGATCAAGCCTCGGAGGTGCAGGTGACGATGATGCTGACGGAAAGCTGTAAACTCAGAGGGCTTCACCACAGGTAGGGCATGCAGGGCTGGTGACAGATCCATGTCACTGTGAGGTGGAAGTACCTGGGCTAAAGCTCCCTGGGGAGAGGGAGCTCTTTGTTGGGAATTCAGCAACACTTCTGTAGAGTCATGGAATGCCAGGCTGGTTTAGGTGGGAAGGGACCTTAAAGCTTATCTCTGCCATGGGCAGGGACACCTTCCACTAGCCCAGGTTGCTCCAAGCCCCGTCCAACCTGGCCTTGGACACTTCCAGGGATCCAGGGGCAGCCACAGCTTCTCTGGGCAACCTGTGCCAGGGCCTGCCCACCCTCACAGGGAAGAATTTCTTCCCAAGATCCCATCTATCCCTATCTGGCAGTGGGAAGCCATTCTCCCCGTCCTGTCCCTCTATCCCTTGTCCCAAGTCCCTCTCCAGCTCTCCTGGAGCCCCTTTAGGCACTGGAAAGGGCTCTGAGGTCTCCCTGGATCCTTCTCCAGGCTGGACATTCCTAGCCTTATATAATAAAGGCCTTGCCTAAAATACAGGAGTAGCAGGTCTTTGGTGAAACTTAACCTAAAATAGAAACAAAATTAACTTGCCGTGCTCTCATCATTCTAAATGAGCTGTTGTCCTCCCTTTTTTAAGTCAAGCTTTTTAAAAAAAGTCTAGAAAGCTTTTCTTCCCTACACTGCCTGTAAAGCTGGGGCCTTCATGGGTCTCCAGAGCTCATGGATGTGACACCTGGCTGTGAGAAATTTTCAGGAAAGAGTAAGAAAATTCAAAATTTAAAAAAATTGGTAAGTTGTTGGTGACTTTTACTAATGGTTTTCAATGGAAAATACAGGTATTTTTAGAACCGATTAATGGAAATTGAAACTGTGTCCAGTTTGGTTTGAGTTTCTATGAATTTACATGTTGATATATATAATATTATGTATTATATTTCTTCTGAGGAAGATGTACAGAGACACTGCAGCATGGGGGTTACCTGAGCCACAAAAGGCTTGGAAAGGCCCTTAAAGTGGCTGATTCAGAGCTAAAATTTTCTGTTCTGTCATTTTGCAGCAGATCAAACATGATGTTTTGACTTTTTTTTTTTTTTTTTTGTTTAACTGCTGTAGTGGAAGTATATATTTTATATCTGTAATAGATTTAGAATGGTGCACCTCCCAGTTCAGGATATAGCACTTTTGTGTATTCACCTGTATTCACAACAATTTATGTCAGCCCTCTTGGACTAAGTGAAAACATTTGGAGGATTCTTCATAATGGGAAAGTAGTCAAATATTTCATTTATTAAAAGTACTGTCTAGGGCTTCAGTTAATTGGACATGTTGTGCTCTGCAATTCCTAATACAAGATTAAATGCTTTTCTTCTGTGTTGAATTAATTTTATTGCTGTGTTTAGGAATCAAAAGTATTTGAATCAAATTTCAGTTCCATAACGTTAGGAATTTATCTATCTTCCAGGAATCTGCTGCCTATCACTCATGTCTGTATAGAGGAGGGAGAGAAACCAATGGTGCTGCTGCCCTACATGAACTGGGGGAACCTTAAACTCTTCCTGAGACAGTGCAAACTGGTGGAAGCCAACAATCCTCAGGTACCCTTGGCCACGTGAGACTTTGTGCCCATTAAACCTCCATTTGCTCTGGCACCTGAGTTTGTGCCAGCAGAGGAATGGTTGTGGCACTCTCCTGTTCAGTGTGATGGCAGGAGAGCTGCAGAGGTGGCTCCCCAGCAAGTGTTTGCCTTGTTTCCCACCAGGAAAGCATTCCTGGCTATTTATCCTGGGTGTTCAGAGGGCAGGAAGCTGTCACCTCTCATTGGGGTAGGAGCTCAATCAATGCATCCTAAAATTATAGCAACAAATAGAGAAAATTGTGGATTAAATTAAGGGAAGTCGTGTATGGAGAAATTTCAGATTTACTGATACTACTTTTGGTATGCCAAGCTATAAATACATGCAAGATTTTAATTATGATGGGACTGTGAAGTTGCAAAAGGAGCTGAAGCAACAGCCTTTGATACTGGTTTTGGAGAGCAATGAGGATTTTGACTGTGCTGCTTCCTGGACAGGGAAACAAAATGAAAAATATGTGGGAAGGGGTAAAATGGACCATTTTTGCCTATGTCCACTTCCAGTCAAAGGAAAAGTAGGTACAAAGACAGAGGCACTTACAAGGTGGGAGTATTTTCCCTTGGCACATCAAAAAAATAAGTCAAAATTTAGAGTAAAGCACCATCATGAATGCCCATAGGTGGTTGTGTCTGTGGGGACTGGAAGGGGAGGGGGCACTGGGACACCCAGTAACCCTGCAGGTAGTGGACTGAAGGGGCTGATGGCTGCTGCTCTGGGCTCTTGCAGGCGATTTCCCAGCAGGATCTGGTACATATGGCCATCCAGATCGCCTGTGGCATGAGCTACCTGGCCAGGAGGGAGGTCATCCACAAAGACCTCGCTGCAAGGAACTGTGTGTAAGTACTGTCCCCTCTGCAGCTGCAGCTCCCTGCACTCAGCCTGAGCTCTCCTTCAAAATGCAGGGTTGGGGTCACTGGTGTAGTCAATGAAGTTGTTTTTCTCCAAAGCAAGGGGAACCAGGAGTCGTGGTTCTAAAGGATGCAGAACATCCTCTCTGTAAATGCTTCAGTTGGGTTTGTGTATCACTTTTTCAAAGGCTTGAAAAGAGTTAAAGCTTCCCTTCAACTTTAATAAAAGCTTGGGATATCTTTGACAGTTTATCAATGGATAGATTTTTGTTTGAAGTTGGTTTTCTTTATTTTTTTCTCCTTAAAAACTGAGTTAAAGACTTAGTTCATTGGTAGATTTCTTAGTTGCCAAATGATGGATAGATACAAATGTGCTCTGGAATGGCAGGAATGCCAGAGAGGGGTTTGAGACCATCTTCAGACTGGAAGACACTCCAAAATGTAGAGGTGAAGGTGTTTGGTGGCCTTCTAGGAACCCAGTCACTCAGTGACCACCATCTCTGCTCTTGTGCCCCATGTGTGATGGGGCTCCTGACAGATCCTGTTCCTAGTTTCTATTGCTTTTCCTCACTCTTGAGCACACTGAGGAGGAAGTGGGACCACAGGAGGCAGAAATCAGAAACACAGGAACATCAGCTGGAGCTTTATGTTTGGAAAGAGAAAGAGGTGCCAGTAGCCAAGGTCCCCTGAAGGACTTAGTTCCACCAGCCCCTCTTTGTTCCCCAAGTTTGCTCTGGGTGATGAAAGGCTGGGAAGTGCATGAGAGCCATGTCCTAATTTTGGGAAGGGAGCCAAGATTCCAGTGATCTTGCAGGTTTAAGGGAGGAAATGTTTGTGGTCTCATGTGGTCTCATGTGGTCTCATGTACCCATGGCACAGCCAGGTCTAATTACAGTGGACATGAGAATTACACAAGTCAGGGCTCTCTAAGTCCTGGGGAATTGCCCTTTGCATTGCATTTGTTTTCAAACAGGTCTTCTAGGAATTTCTCTGAACTCTTAAAAATTACTAGATAGGAAATTTCCTGTTATGTAAATTTTGAGGATAATGAACTGGCCTGAAAGTGCATAGAAATAAAATAAAAAAAATATGTATCTGAGATAGTAAAGAGGGAAACACACAGAGCATTTATATTTCATTTTTCTCATCAAAATAAATAATTGGCAAGATGAGAAGACAACAAAAACCAGTTTGTTACAATACCCCCACCCCAATGTTCCTTCTGTATTTTTGTCATACAATGTTGAAGCCAACATCTTTGCCATATTCTGAAGTCAGCTGTTTATGAGAACACTGAACTTTATTACACACCGTTTTAAGTTCAATGAGTTCAAATCACACCCCAGAGGGGGCAAATTCTCTGTGCTATTTTGAGTCATCTTTTCTTGATTAGTTTCCCTTAGTACCCTACTTCTGACAAGCATCAATATCTGTTGTGGAGGGAATAAACAGTTTTTCAGCAGATGGCTTGATTGGAGACATGCTTTTGGACCACAAAGGGTGCTGGTTGGTTAAAGATATTACCGTCTCTTTCTTTGCTGAGATCTTAGCCTCGTTATTGCCACAGAGGTACTAGAGCTACAAAGTGTTTAATTGCTCTGATAGGGCATCTCCAAAAGAACAGGAGTAACTTGAGGCAGTTACTTGTTTGCTTTAACAGTATTTTTTTGCACTTGTAAGTGTTTGGTTTTGTTTAATCAAGCCTGCTGATTTTTCTAGTGCTTATCAGTTGGCACAGAATAAACGGTTGCTGTGATAATATTTGCTAATCACACAGTAAGTGTGTCTTGATGCAGGAGAGTGCCAGCTTGAGATGTGGATTAGCAGTCCCCAGTGAGATGCTGAGTGTGGACCTTAGGGCTGGGCAGAGCTGTTTGCTGTGAGGCTGCTGGGGTTGCTGACCTGCTGTTCTCTGTGCCCCAGCATCGACGACGGCCTGCAGGTGAAGATCACGGACAACGCGCTGTCCCGGGACCTGTTCCCCATGGACTACCACTGCCTGGGGGACAACGAGAACAGGCCAGTCCGCTGGATGGCTCTAGAAAGCCTGGTCAACAATGAATTTTCCAGTGCTAGTGATGTGGTGAGGTTTTTTTCCCCCCTCTTACATTTTGGAAATGTGTTTTGTTGATATTTTTCTCTTTTTTCAGCTGTTGGAGAATC